>MU699481.1:68984-92776 GCA_026770625.1 Nicotiana glauca | reverse complement strand
TATATATATATATATATATATATATATATATATATATATATATATATATGTTGAGGCAGAGATAGAAGCATGAAGGGTGTTACCTTGCCGTTTGACTTGATATTTTGGATATACTTCTCATACCAGGAAAGATTGTAAACCTTCTATTATGGTTCCTTTTAGTAATTATTGACTATCTCGCAGAGTTGTATATGGTACTTTTACCTGTTATGTTTTGAATTGCCTTTACTGTTAATCTAATGTACAGGTTATAACAATAAACATCTTTTAACTAAAAGCCCTGTCACTACTTCGATAAGGTTAGACAAAATACATACCAGTACATGAGGTCGGTTGTACTGATATTACATTTCTGTGCAATATGTACATATTTCTAGAGCAAAGTTGCTTGTCGGGTGATTCTGAAGATGTTCACGCATCCCGGATATAACTGCATCTTGTCCTTGGTAGCTTGGGTTTTACTACTCTGTTTATGTATCTTTCAAACAGAACGTGTATTTATTCGTACCACCTTGGTAAATTCTAAGTCTTAGAAGCTCATGAGTCATACTACCAGGTCTTGGGTAAATTTGAAATGTTTAGTTATCTATTCTATATTTTCTTATAATCTCAATTGAGTTGTATTTTCTATTAGTTGTCTTACCTAGCGGGTTGTGTTAGGTGTCATAACGACTTGTGGTTTTTTTTGGGTCGTGACATGGGGGAAGCACAGTTCGACGCGACTATAAGCAAGGTCGAAGAACCCCTCGTATTGGAACCCGGGAGGATTGAACGATGTATCTGGGATCAGGCACGGTAAAATAATGGACTCATACCAAGTAAAGTTTCTAGACCACGGGAAATGCGGGGAATGGTTATGCATGGTAAGCAAGGAGTCGTAATATTCTCGCTCAAACCGATATTATGGCGCGAATCCCGTCTGATATCAACTGCAGATCGACATTTACCATAAAAAGAAGATTTTTACCTTATTTAGATTTGTACTAAGACTAAAATTTCCCATAATAAATAAAGATTTTTTTTATTTTGATAAATTGTTAACACACAAATTAAAACAATGAAAGCTCATTTTTTTCATCTAGCTATTATGCAAATTGTTCTTGAATCATTCTCTTCACTACGCACGACCGAACATATTTTGGGGATCCGATCAAGGTCAAATTTCACTGTTCAACCTAGGATCGGACGTTAACATCGCATTACAATTTGTTTGATCTATCATTTTATCTTTAATTTAATTACTTGTTGTCCTTAGATTATTCGTATTGAATTAAATCACATATCCTTCAAACCTCTTACAAATTTAATTGTTACTAATTTTTTAGGGTAAATAGTTTGGCGCCCACTATGGGGCAAAGAATAATAGTGGTGATTTGGTACGAATCTGCATAACACACCCTATTTACGCTTGTTATTTGAAATTTTTATTACAGGTTAGTCCAAGGATGTCAAATTCTCATTATGCCCACTTGAACGTTGACACTAGGTCAGACCACCATGGTGAAAACAATAATGTGATATCTAGCAATGATGTGACCCTTGTTGGTCCTAATGGTGTCCCAGCCGCTGACCCGATCGATGTTAATTCACAGGTTGCCATCAATATCAATCTACCAATTGCCCCCGAAATAGTGTCTGCGGGGCACCTCAACCACCAACTCGAGAAGCTCCCAAAGGTGAATGTGATGCTGTAAGTCTGCGACTGATATTCAAAATGTTGCAAGCTCAGCAAGCGGTGATAGCATAGTTACAGAACCAAAGCCATGCCCTAACAGGGTCGAGCCCGAGCGAACCAGGGAAATACTCGATGGGATGAATAATTTTCCATGAAACTGGGAAAACTCGGGCCCCGGGAATGTTCTGAGGTAATGAAGATGCTCGAAGCGTTGACAAAACGGGTGGAGTCTAACGAGAAAAATTTAAAAGCCTTCCGCCCGAGAGTGGCACCGAAGCCAATCCTGAAGAGGTATTGAATGCCTGACATCCCCAAGTATAATAGGACCATGAACCCAAATGAGCATGTAACCTCATATACATGCACGATCAAAGGGAATGACCTAAAGGACAACAAAATTTAGTCGGTGTTGCTGAAAATATTTGGGGAGACCTTGTCCAAGGGAGCAATGATATGGTATCACAACTTGCCTCCAAATTCTATTGACTTTTTTTATGCTTGCAGATGTATTCAGAAGGCCCATGCCAGTGCTATCAAGTTTGAGATGAGGAGGTAAGACCTTTTCAAGTTCAAGCACAGGGATAACGAGAAGCTTAGGGAGTTCAGGTCAAGGTTCCAGATGGAACAGATAGATTTGCCCCGATCACGGACGATTGGGCCGTTCAGGAATTTACTCAAGGGCTCAACCCACGATGTTTTGTGGCTTCTCAGCAACTAAAACGAAACTTGATGGAGTACCCGGGGGTCACCTAAGCCGACGTCTATAATAGGTATCAATAAAAGATCAGGGTCAAGGACGACTTACTCGAGCCCCTTTAAGGTCTGTGTACCCTATCAGAACCAATGATAGGCCTAAGAAAATTATCGATTAGGAGCTGAGGTCGGTCCAAGATTGATACCAGCCATACTATTTGGATCAGAGAGAAAACGGATCCAGATGCCACCTAATAAGGAACTACAAGAGAAATGATTGAGGACCGAGCAATCGAGGCCTGATGAGCAAGAGCGTGTTTGACAATTTTCTCGTGACTAGGGAAGCATCGAGATTGTAGGAGTATAATTTCAACTTAGAATCTACAAGTATAGTGTCAGCCATAAGACATATCAAAGAGACCAAGTGAAAATTCTAGTGAGGGATTAATTGTAATTTTTCTTTTCTTTTTCGAGGTAGTTGACTAATTTGCATTCTAGTCAACTAGACTTTTCAGGAACAGAATGTAAAAGATAAATTGCAGAAAGTAAATGACATAATATATTTTTATACTGGTTCAGATTCAGAGTGAATCTTACGTCCAGTCCCCATGGGGTGTAAGGGTGATCTCTTTTATGTATGAAGTAGCTCAGTACAGACGAGTTGATGTTGTTATACACTAACAGCTTTTGTCACTTTGTTCTTCTCTCTATAATTGGTACAATGCCTCACCAGTGTTCTTTTCTCTTTTTTGTTACATAGGAAATCTAAAGGAGACTATAGTGTTTTGTTTGAAGTAGAAAAAAGAGATTGAAGTTGGTTTGATCAAAGTATATCTTTCCAAGGCTGGTGTAGTAGGTATTTATACTAGTCGAGGCCTTCGAGTCTTGGACATCTTTTTGAGAGATTGCAAACCCAAGGGAGTTGTATTCAGAAAGAATCGTAAATTAATTCTTTCCAAAATTGATTCTTCTACAGACTAGCCTTGACTCGTGGGCTTGAATTATTTCTTCCTTAAATGAGAGACTATTCTCGTTGCCAAATCTGTTGATTGATGCTTCGATTGAGAGAATCTTTAGCGGATAATTTTGTACCCTTGATCTCTTTTGATTGAGATCCTTCCTATAATATCACTTTTAATTTATTTTTCCATCTCTCTTGATTGATTTTTGCACTTTTCTTTCCTTTTTTCATTCCATTCATTTTTGCCTCCATATGCCTCCATTTTATTGCTCAGGTCTATTCCTGCACATAAGGAGTAACTGGTTATTTTGCGTCATTGAAATTAATTGAGATCTAACACCAAGTGGCCAAGACCACTACAATCTGATCCCCTCAGAGAGATCATAGCTTAATATGTAAATACCACGGTACTCGCGATCATAGGACCTAAGATTGTCGAGAATTTAGAGAAGAAGTATCTCGATTGTTCAATAATGGACAACTTTGGGAATTCCGAAGTGAGCAAGCCAAAAAACACTTCAGAAATAGGGACTCCAGCAAACAAGTTGAACAAGTGGAACCCCAGCATGTGATCAACATGATAATTGGGGGAGTGGATGTTCCATACGGGACAATGATAAAACATACCAAAGTTTCTATTACGAGGGAAAAATGCACCCAGATTACATCCCAGAAAGAGTAATCTTGTTCGGCGATGAAGATGCCGAGGGCATCGTCCAGCCTCACAAAGATGCACTAGTAATATTCGTACTTATCAATAAATCTCAGGGTAAGTATGTTGATTGTTCCAGGTAGCTCAGCCAACATCATCCTATGGAGGGTCGAAGACCAATTGGGATTATTGGACCAAATTGTACCGACAGTATGAGTATTAAACGGGTTCAAAATGGCGTGCAAAACCATGAAGGGTGAGAAAACTTTACCGTTAAACACTGCCGGGACCACCCATGAAATAATGTTCTACGTGATCGGGTTGGATATGAGATACAATGCCTTGTTTGGAAGGACATGGGTTCATAACATGAGAGCGGTGCTTTCGACCTTACATCAGGCGCTGAAATTCCCCACTTCGGGAAGAGTCAAACAGTCTATGGGGAACAACCGACCACAAAGGAAATGTATGTTATCGATGAAGTAATCTCGGTGCCCGTAGTTACCACATCAAAGAACATAGAACTGATACAGAGAAAGAAACTAAATAGCAATCAATGATATCAGCCTCAATGAACCAGAAAAATAGGAAAAGCACAGAGCAAACGACGAGAATGATTACAACGTCCCGAGATCTTTCATAGCGCATGATGACACTGACACCACTAAATCGACGATTGAAGAGTTGGAGCAGGTTATATTGGTCGAGCACCCACCAGATCGAAAGGTATACCTGGACACGTAATTACCCCCGAGTTCAGGACAAAACATATTGATTATATTGTTTTGCCTGGTCCCATCTAGACATGATAGGGATCCCACCGGAGGTGATAACTCACAAATTTATCTTGGACCCAAATTTCAATCCAGTCAAGCAGTAGATAAGGCCACAATCCGTGATCAAACACGTATTCATCAAGGACGAGGTATCTAAACTTCTGAAACTAGGCTTTATCCGGGAAGTTAAATACCCGGATTGATTATCAACGTAGTAATTGTACCTAAAAAAAGGAAATAAACTTAGGATGTGTGTGGATTATAAGGATCTAAACAAGGTATGTCCGAAGGACTCTTTCTTTACAAAACATTGATCGAGTGATCGACGTGACGGTCAGACACGAGATATTGATTTTTCTCGATGCATATTCTAGGTACAACCAGATTCTGATGCACCCGGGCGATCAAGAAAAGACTTCTTTCATAACCAAATTCGGCACCTACTGTTCTAATGTAATTTCGTTCGGACTAAAGAATGCATGTGCCACATACCAATGCATAGTTAACCGGATGTTTAAAAAAATAAGGAAATCAATAGAAGTTTATATTGACAATATGTTGGTTAAGTACCTACGGTCAGAGGACCATTTGAAAGATTTGCAGGAAACCTACGATATAATAAAGAAGTACAACATGAAGCTAAACCCTAAAAAGTGTGTTCGGGGTAAGCTCAGGCAAGTTTCTCGAGTTCATGGTATCTAAGCGGGGGATAGATATCAACTCGAAAAAGATAATGGCCATAGAATACATCACCATAGTCGACAACATTAAAGCAGTACAAAGACTGACAAAGTAGATAGTCGCGTCGGGCCGGTTAATTTTGAGATTGTCGGATAAGAGTCATCAGTGCTTCTCACTATTGAAAAAGAAGAATGACTTCTCCTGGACCCCGAAGTTCCAACAATCCTTATAAGAGCTCAAGCGATACTTATCGAGCCCCCCTTTGTTGCACATTCCGAAGGCGTACGAATAAATGTACCTCTACTTGGCAGTTTTCGAGATGGTGGTAAGTGGTGTCCTGGTCTGGAAAGAAGAAGGAACACAATTTCCTATTTATAATTTTATTGGAACCTAAGTGATGCCAAAACAAAGTATCCTCACTTAGAAAAATTAGCTCTCGCCTTACTAAGAGCTTATAGGAAATTAAAATTGTACTTTCAATGACACCCCATTTGTGTTGTGACCTCTTACCCACTGAGAAATGTCATACATAAACCCGAGCTCTCTAGCCGGTTGGCTAAATGAGCCTTAGAGATTAGCGGGTATGATATCAAGTACAAAACTCGGACTGCTATAAAATCTCATATTTTGGCGGACTTTGTGGCCGACTTTAGGCCGGCCTTGGTACCCGAGGTTAAGAAGGAACCGCTGCTCACTTAGGGATTAGTTCGAGGATTAGGACGCTACTCAAGGACGGTGCCTCCAATGCGAAGGGGTCCAGGATCAGTATCGTATTGAAACCATCTACGAGTAACATAATTTGAGAATCTATTCAAACTATAAAATTGACTAACAACGAAGCCGAGTATGAGGCTATGATTGTAGGTCTAGAACTGGCTAAGAGCCTGGGGCCGAAGTTATCGAGGCCAAATGTAACTCCCTCCTTTTCATAATTCAAATCAATTCGAAGTGAAATAGGAACAGATGAGGAGATACTTGGATAAGCTGCATGTGACCTTACACGAATTCAAGGTATAGACTTTACAGCACATACCTCAAGATCAAGCTAGTAAGGCCGATGCACTAGCTAACTTGGGGTCGTATGTCGACTCCTATGAATGCAGTGGTACAACTGATGAGCTCGATGATAGAATAAGTTCACACCAAACTAAACTCAACAAGCTTGACTTGGGATTGGAGAAACAAATACATAGACTACCTGAAGACAAGAAAATTTTCGTCGGATCCTAAGGAGGTGAGAGCCCTACGCACCAAAGTCGGGTTCAGCTTGGTTGAGGGGAAATTATTTAGAAGATCCTTTTTTGGCCCACGAGATAGGTTCTTGAGTCCGAGGATACCGACTATGCTATAAGAGAGGTCCATGAGAGCACTTGTGGGAACCATTTGGGAGCAGAATCCTCGGTACTAAAATTAATCAAATTCGGTAATATTGGAAAGAGATGGAGAAAGATGCGAAAGACTTAGTATAAAACTGTAGCGAGTGTCAAATACACACTCTCATGATTTATCAACCGGGAGAGATGTTTCACTCAGTCCTAGTGCCATGGTCGTTTATGATGTGGAGGATGGACATCATAGGTCCCCTACTATGGGCGCCTGGTAAATCCCAATATTTATTATTCATGATAGATTATTTCTCTAAGTGGAACGAAGCTCAGGCACTCGAGAAAGTTCAAGAGAAGGATGTCATTGACATCATTTGGGATCAAATTATATATTGATTTGGGATTCCGGTTGAGATAATTTGGAAAAATGGAAAGCAATTCGTTGGAAACAATGTAAGTAAGTTTCTTAAGCACCACAAAATCAAAAGAAATACTTAAAACCCTAGTGGGAACGGACAAGAGGAGTCAATGAACAAAACTATACTCTAAAACTTGAAAAAAAGGTATACCGTTTCGAAGGGAAAATGTAAAGAAATCTTATGGGTATACCGAACGACTTTGAAGTCGAGTACCGGGGCGACCCTGTTCTCTCTAGTCTACGGCGCGAAATCCTTAATCCTGGTTGAGGTGGGGGAACCAAGCCTAACGTTCTAGTATGCTACTGAAATGTCAAACAGCGAGGCCATGACCACAAGTTTGGACTTATCAGACGTAAGGCGAGAAGCCGCACTGGTCCGATTGGCTTCCCAAAAGCAACAAGTGAGGACGTATTAAAATCGAAGAGCTAACCTTTGACATTTCCAATTCGGGGACAAGGTGTTAAGGAAAGTAATGCTACATACCAAGAATCTGAATGACGGGAAATTATGCCCGAACTGGGAAAGACCGTATAGAGTTGCTGGAATAACCGGGGAAGGTTTGTATAAACTCGAGTCGGGAAACGGTGTACAACTATCAAACTAATGGAACGTGGAACACTTAAATCAGTACTACTGCTAAAGTACGAACACAATTCTCTTTTGAAATTTTTTATACGATGGACTAACTTATGTTGGTACTCGACCAAGGACAAATGTAATAATTAGGTCTGAAAGCACATGTACTATTTTTATCTTGAACTAGTTTCTTCTCGACATGGGTTTTACATCATGCTTTTTAACAAGGCAACAGTAAAGCGTGTTACCTTAGTTTTAAAGGCTAGCCTAAAGTCGGATTTGCCGATCACCCGTACTAAACCGACAATATTCGAGCCTTCACAAGTTTGATCCCATACACTGGGGGCCATTGACCCCAAAGTTAGGATCCTTATAAGGTGTTATTTATTGATATTAAAAGCCAATGCTTGATTATTAGAATTCATTGTAAGGTTCAAAAGGTAAAATGAGCCGTACTCATATAGAACATTCTTGCCAAGGCATAAAGTTTATGAGCATCCGATTATGTATTGTACATACAAAGTAATGCAAGAAATTTACCCTCTATATCTTATCATGATGCATTTATATCGTCGATATATTTGTTGAGTTAATTAAAACACATAGCGAATTCTAAATCCTTGAGCCTATGGGCCACCCCGACTCAGAGACTATTGTCCGATAAAAAGATCGGACAGCTCAGGCTATCGATGCCCCGAGACAGCGAGCCAATTACGCAAGGAACGAACATGAAAGACTACGGCCAACTCAAAACGGCTCGGAGACTTCCAAGTCCATACTCATAAAATAAGGCCCTTATATATGATTAAAATATATTAAAAGGTTTCCCTCGGCAACACACCATCATGTATGACTATAACATTCAAGTATCTTAAAAGTTTTCATTTTTTATCAAGTGTTTTGAATCTGAAGAATCTTCGAGTTATTATCAAAATCAACCCTTATTCGGTCATCAAGAAAACGAGTACTTTAGACTATGTCCAATTTTATGCTAAGGCTTTAATGTTAATCTTCAAATAGAAAGTTGCGAACAGATATTGAAAAGTAAAAGACCCAATATAGCCGAAGGAAAAATTTTATTAATTTAAAAAATATTTATAAATTCACGATAAAACAATCTCTAAATAAAAAATGTACAAAGGAAAATAAAAAATAAGCTAAGGCATCTCCGCCTAATCTTCAACGGAGCCCGACTCAGCAATGGAACCTTTGGGCTCATATAAATCTTTAGCCTCGGCCTCAATCCTTTTGGACTCTTCAATCTCGGCCGATAGATCTAAACTCTGGGTGTGAATCCCCCCGAGGGTCTCTCTCCATGATAGCCACTTCACATACTCGACCTTTGTTATTAAGCAGGCCTCAACTATTTTCACGTCGGTTTTGTATTGGGCCAACATCTCCTCAACTTTGGAGGAATCTGTCGAAGCTGCCTCTAACTTAGACTTTAGAGAAGTATACTCCTGTTTGAGGTTGTCCCGTTCTGAAACGGCCCATCCTAGTTGAGTTCGGAGCTGTTTATTTAGTTGACACCATTTGTCGGCCTTTTCCCTCATCATACGGAGTTGGTCCTTGTCTAATTCCAACTCCTCTTTGGTGGCCTCCTTTTGCATGGACAAAAGGTCCATACTACTCCTCAGCGCCTCAGCAGAAGCTTTGAGCTCATTTAACTCGGCCCGGAGCTGGTTTATCAAGTCTACCTTCTCCTGAACCTGTGAGGTTGCATCGTTACATAATACGATCAACTCTCCTTTTCAAATATCCTTACCTTCTCAACCATTTTGGCATGCTCCCATTTTATAGATGAAGCCTCCATTAGAGCATTCTCCAGCTCGGCTTGGAGAATAGGGAGATCCTTGAGGGCCTTGTCTTTTCTACGGAACTTGGTCTTTGAGCTCAAGATCGAGCTGGCTGACATCCATTCGAGTCTGATGGAAACATTGATGGTGGAGCACCAAATCCTGCAAATCAATGAGATCATTAGAATGCACTAAAGTTTAATAAGATGAACAAAGGGCAAAAGAAAAAGGAAACTTACCTGATTCAGTGCATGTGGTGCCTCGTTAAAGAGGATCGATGTGCTCACTTCGTGCATCTTCACCTGGTCGTTTTTGGTCACCAGGTAGCAAATATAGATGGCCATGCCCACCGGAGCAGACATCACCTGGGTATCCGTTGGGATAGTAAACACGTCCGTTCTTTTATGGTTGGATCCATGCTCAGAGTAGAGAACTGCCTCACCAGCTTCGAGCATAATCCCGGCTCGCCTGCTCCTGATGACACCTCCTTCTTTGGGATCTCCAAGTGACCAAAACCAGAATAATCCTCTAATGCACCCATGTCCACACCATCAAAGAACATATTGAGGGCCACGTCAACGGCTCATGCCATCTTATTTGGCTTCTTATTGATGTCTTGATCCTCATCCAATAAGGAATTTGTATCTGATGGTGATTCTACGATGTCAACGACACCCAAAACTTCCCTCGATGCAGGGATAGTTTCTCAAAAGACCATAGCCTCAGATTATTCCTTTGACTCCCGGGCTAAAGGCGGATCGTCCTCTCGACCACTACCTCCGATCTTGGCTTGTTCTTCCTAAATGGGCGACGAACTCCAGATCATCATATTCCGGGTAATCCTGAGATGGTAGATGGAGTCAGAGTCTGGTACCCTAGCCTTGTTATGCATCTTGTTTCATTTTTAGACCTGAATCATTACCATGTACTTCTTTTCTTCGACATTCGGAGGTTTGTCAAAGCGAAGTGTTTTTCAAGTGAGGACGAAGCCTCGTCGTTGTCCAATGTCCAAAGTTCAGTGGTCTTGGGCCAACCTATAAAAAAAGAACTTAGTGGAAATGATTGTTGAGTATGAAAATGGACTTGGTAGGGAGAAGCATTTACCATGGGAATGGGCCTCCCGCTTACGCTTTGAAAGTTTATGTTACTTGCGCTCAAAGTACAACAATTATTTGCAGATCCCTTCGACCCACCCTTTGAAGTGAGGAACTGCATTGGGAATTGAGGTAACTGCTACACAATGGCAAAAGGATGCAATAAGGGAAAGGAACAAAAGAAATTTCAAGTTTTCGGAAGGGAAAGGAACTTACGAGCTAAGTTCCACTTCATAGGGAATGGCAAAAATTCAAAGGGCATGAGATCTTTGTTTGTTCCTGAACGAATCTCCCCTGCCATCCTCGATCCCGGTCTTCATCGATGCTCAAACATTGAGCTTTACTTGACCAATAAATGCTCTTGATTAAACCCCCTTAGAAAACTCGAGGACTACAGAGACGAAGCAGGTGGTCGACAGTGAATCTAGGTGTTTCGATGTTGTTGACAAAATGGCAGAGGAGGATTATGATCCTCCAAAAGGATAGGTGAATTTTCCCAAGGCAAACGTCGTACCTTTTTCAAAAGCTAAGGATTATGGGATTCACAAGGGGAAGTGTGAAGGGGTAAGTGTAAAACCTTTGATACCCCTCCTCATGAGTGGTAATGTCCTTATCGGAACTAGGGACAACCACTTATTTGCCCTCCCAATTGCAGGCTTCCCGAACTGTAGGGAATGTATCATTGGTAGGATTTTTTGACCATAAAGTCGTTCTTAATGGAGCAGCCTCCAGGGATGAAGCTCTTTAGTGGAGGTTCTACGGCCACATCAGCATCCATGGCTGGGTTAGAAGTTAAAGGGATGCTCTGGTGAGGAATAGATCGAAGTCTTCAACTTATAATTCTAGGAAATACGAAATTTTGAATGTGAGGAAGATGAATATATTAATATTTATGGAAAATGTATGAATATTTGAAGGGGTTAAGAATAAGTGAAAAGTTCGGGGGTTAATGAAGGGGGTGATTTGTATGGTATCCAATTTTTCGCGTGCATAGATTATAGAAGGACCCGGTTCTTCTAAGCATTCCTTACACTGTAGTTGCAATAATAAATACAGAAAGTAAAGAACAAAAGTATATTTACGTGGAAAAAAAACTGGCTCAAAAGGTCAAAAAACCACAACCTACTGCCCAGTAGGATATTTCCCAACACTTCACTAAATTACTAAGCCAAAACAGCGATTACAAAACTCTTGTAAACCTAAGGATTACCTCTAACCCTTTGTGGCAACCAGCCTTAGAATGTTGCGATAATTTCAAGTTAACTCTAACTTGAACAATACACTCAGAGTACCTAGTACAAATTCTTTTATACAAAGCTAAAAGGTACAACTCAAAAACCTTACTACAATTGAACTAGAATAAAAGACATACACTAGGAATTGGTTTTTCTATCTTTGCTATTTTGCTCTCAACTCTTGTTTAACTTCAGTGATTATGCATATCTACCAAATGAGAACATCTTGAAATATATAGAGTTATTAGAATAGAAAATAACTAGAGTTCTAATTCTATACTCTTCCTTGGTGGAAGAGTTATATTTATCTTCAACTTCTAACTTCTCCCTTATCTAGGATAGAGTTCTCTTCGTGTAAGGAGTCTTGCTCCATATCATTTATTCAACCTTTTCGTTCAGGAGATATCAAATATAACCTCTTAAGCTTATGTCCTTCACGTGCATGTATTGTGCTTGAATCTACCCATGTCGGTGTACACTGTGTATGGACCTAGTTCATGCTCGCGTTCATTTGTCAATCATCAAAACAAAACTTACTTAGGCCAACGAATTTTTCCTTTTTGATGAAGAAATTATGAGCTTTTCATAAGCATGAAACCTATTTCAACTCAGCTCAACATCAACACAATGTTAGACCCCTTCCCATTTTAAACACACAAATCATCAAGGGCCAGGTTTATTAGGTTATAAACATCATAGTCCAAATTAAAAGCACAACCTATCTTCCCCCTTTTTGCATCATCGAAAAGTTGCATAATTATGTTAGATACAAAATTTTAGCAGATCTTACTCAGGGCCATTTAGGCTACTTCAAATGCAATCATGGAGTCAAGCATCACTTATCAATCTAATGATATTAGCCATCTAATAAGTAGAAACAAACAATTAGAGAATAAAAATAATTGATTATCATTTATACTCATCCACAAAGCATAGAAGGAAATAAAGGTACTGCATCATGAGCAAACTGTTATGCTACTAATACTTGCTCTCCTTTAAAATGCCTTTTTTCTTTAGAACCCAGTCGTATAATCAAAATAGGATCAATTGGCCTGAACCCTACTTCTCTTTCAGTGCTCAGGTTATCCTAAAGTGGCTAACCTGTCCCCTTCGACTGAACGACGGAACAAAAACAAAAAATATCCCATTCTAGTCACTAGTTTTCAAACTAGGCTAGGAAGGTTTCAAGCTTGGGAAGGACTTGGTTCTTGGTTTCTAGCCAGAAGCATCTTCAACACGTCATAAAGAATGCCTTCATTCTTCTCCTTTTCCTTTGCAAGCTCAGTTCTAAAAGTATCCTTCTCAGTTTCTACTTCATCCAGCCTCTTCTTCAGTCTCTCAATCGCAACATCATTAGCCCCATTCTCTTGTACCAAGGCTCTCACTTTGCTGTTCATAGGAACCTTCTTGGTTGAAATAAGTTCTTTGGGAGCAATATGAACTTATAGTCACAAGCAGTCATGGTGTTTGCCCCAAAGTGATCTTTGCTTATACTAGCATCCCATTTCTTGAGGGGTACTTTAAACTGAGCAAACACCGCAATGAGAATGAATCCATAGGGTATAGCGTGGGTTTTGGTGCTAGTTAGAACCCTATCAAGGAGCTAAATTATAAACCCCGGTCATTCATCTGCCTCCCACTATCCAGGCACTCCATAAGGACTAGTTCCATGAAGGTGGCAATGTGACTTCTTTCTTTCTTGATCAACACACTAGTGAAAAATTCAAAAAGCAACTTGTGGGCTGGCTTTATCTCACTTTTGTACACAACCTTGAGATGTAGGTCTAACTCATTGTTAGCAAATTTCCTTGTAATAACAAGGGTGGTGGGGAGGTTCTCTAGGCTTGGCCATTTTAGCTTTTTGTAATTATTCTACCCTTCACCAGGTACTCCCAGAATCTCTCCCAAATCCTTGTCGTCAAAGCTCACAGTCACCCCTTTCACCACACTGGTGACCCAGCCATTCTTGATTTAACAATTTTCCATAAACTCCACAATCTCAGTTCTGGCAAGTCTTCCTTCCATCTAAAGGACTATGTTTTTCCAACCCTAAAGTTGTAGTTTCTCCAGCATTATCACCATGCCTTCTTCCTCCAAGTCACTGAGGAGTCTACCTTTCAAGATCGTTCTATTGCTAAATTTAACCATCTTGTCTTGCTTTTCATCAATTTCTTCTTCTTCTTCGCCCACTACTTGCACTTCCTAGATTTGGCAGACCTTGTTCTTTTTCCCAAAGGTAGAAGGATTTGCATCAACAATCTTTGACGGAGACTTCTTTTTGGAATTATTTCTTTACTTTGTATTTGGAATCAAAACCTCCACCTCCTATTCCGTGTCTTCATCAGGAAGAACCAGGTAAATCTCCTCGAATTTAGTTGCCTCAACATGCTCACTCACTTTCGTCTTTACCTTTATAGCATGTCTTCTTTTACTTTCTTTTGAGGCTTTTTCCAATTCAGTCTCAATCTACTTCTTCTGACTCTTTGTATCTCTTCCTCTTGTAGGAGGAGTCTCTATAGGAATAGAAGAGGCAACATTTCTCTTCTTGTTTGCCCTAGCAGTTCCAAGAATTTTAACTCCTAACTTTTCTTCTTTTTCGGATTGTAGCTATCAGAAACTCGTTTTAGTAGGCCTTCGAGGGGTTCCTGTACAGATGGAACAGGTTCTTGGAACCTCTTACTCAACCTAACCAACCCCCCAGTTGCACTAGCATCACCAGATCCACTACCTTCTTCTCTCCCATTTTCTTCCTCCTCAACTACTTCCTCACTCCATAACACCATAGACCATGTTTCCTCTGTCAACCCTACAGGAGCAGGTGAAGATTCAACCACTCATTCTTTACATTTTCCCATTATATCACCTTGAATGCCCTCACTCTCCTTTTATTTTTTCTTTTTATTCTTACCACCAATTCTTTCAGACTCAGTGGACTCTACCTCAACAATAGGACCAAGCAGAATAAATTTGTTCTCCAAATTTTCAGCAACTCTAGAAATTATCTCATACGCAATATTAGGAGCAGATGTTACCTGCTCTAATTCAGATGAAAGAGTTTTTTTCCCTTATGTTGCAGACTTAATGGATTCCAAAGATTTTTAGGGTTTTTCTGTCGGGCTTGCTTTCAATTGTTTATTTATTTTCTTGATTTGTTCACTACCAGTGACTATTTTGCGATCCATCCTCTTGATCCATTCTTTCATAGAGATATGGGTGGTTAAGGGTGTGATTGAAGGTGTAGGTATAGATTCATTGGGTGATGAAGAGCGATTTTGAGAAAGGTTTATCATTGATGTCTGCAAATGGGATCTGTGTGTAGAAGATGTGAGAGAAGATATAGGGAATTATGGTGGCTGGAAAATTAGAAGTGAGGAAATGGGTAAGTCCAAATAAATTTAAGGAGGAAGACTTTAAGTGGGTAACAACATCCTTTTAGAAGCTCATAAGTCTATTCAAACTGGGAAAGTCAGTTTGTAAAGACGTTGGAGACTTCCCTAGAATCTAGGAAATTATGTTGCATAGGACTCTCTTTAGGTGAAACTAGACCATTTTATAATGGATAAACTTTAGGGAGGTTGGGACTAAATGGGACTCCTTTTTTTTTATTATGATCCAAATGCAATTATTTCAAAATATGCGGAGTGGAATACATACCATATAATCTTGATAAATCAGGTTCTTCACTGAGAATTCTCTTGTGTAAGTCTGAATTTTTAAAGGAAATAAAGATAATATCATTAGATATTAAATAGATATTTTAGCACATGCCACTATACTAATGAAAGTATGAGACTGAGTAAAATCTAATCTAATTATGTACAAAATTCACAATTTATATCTAACCAAGTATTGAGTTACAATTGGTTCCTGTTAGGTGATCCTAATCATTCCTAATTCTAAGATGGTCCTTTCAAAGTGATCTATACTTATAGAGTTTGTGAAGATGTCAACTATTGTCTTGTCAGTATCACAAAATTCCACAGTGATCAAACCATTTTTCATAGTTTTCCCTCAAAAAGTAAAGCCTAACATCTATGTGCTTAGTTGTTTTGTGATGAATTGGGTTCTTGGTCATACTAATTTCATTAATGTTATCACAAAAGATAGGGATACAACCTATATAATTTCCAATTTCCATTATTTGTTGTTCGATCCATAACAATTGAGCACAACATGAGGAGGAAGCCATATACTCAACCTCAGCATTAGACAAGGCCACGGAAGTTTTCTTTTGGTGGCCCAAGATACAAGACATGAGCCACAAAAGTGTGACATACCTGAGATGCTCTTTCTATCCATAATAAAAACTGTATAATCAACATTAGTGTATCTAACTAAGTTGAAATTACTACCTTCGTGGTACCATAGGTAAAGATCAGTAGTACCTTTTAGGTATCTCAAGTTCCTCTTGATAGCAATCAAGTGAGACTCATTTGGTTTGCTTGAAATCTAGCACAAAGGCTAACACCGAAAAAAATTCCATGTCTACAAGCAGTGAGATATAACTAAGAGCTAATCATTTCTCTATATATCCTCTAATCAACAGATGAACCAGGTTCATCTATATCTAATTCTGTGGTTGTTGCTATAGGGGTGCCAATTTCTCTGGAGTCTTCCATTTTAAACCTTTTAAGCGCTCTTCACATACTTCTGTTGTATATCATTGTTCCATTTGAATTTTATTTAATTTGTAAGCCTAAAACAAAATTAAGCTTACCCATCATACTCATTTTAAACTCACTCCCCATTAGCTTAGAAAATTCTTTACTTAACTTATCTGTAGTTGCTCCAAAGATTATATCATCAATGTATATCTGAACTACCAAGAGATTTTTACCTTTTTCTTTCAAAAGCAGAGTATTGGCAATTTTACCTGTCGTGTAGCCATGCTTAAGCAAGAATTTAGACAATCATTCATACCATGCTCTTGGAGCCTACTTGAGACGATAAAGTGCCTTGTCAAGCTTGCACATATAATCGGGATAATCCTTGCTTTCAAAGCTAGGAGGTTTCTTGACAAACACTTCTTCCTTTAGATATCCATTGAGGAAGGCACTTTTGACATCCATCTTATGGAGAGTGAATTTCATGTAAGCATCAAAGGCTATAAGGAGTCTAATTTCTTCTAATCTTGCAACTCGAGCAAATATCTCATCATAGTCTATGCCCTACTCTTCACTATATCCTTGAGCCACCAGTCATGCCTTGTAACTGTTCCACCATCATCAAGCTTGTTTCTGAAAACCCATTTTGTGCCAATTATTTATATGTCCTTGGGTCTTGGTACCAGATGCCAAACTTGACTTCTCTTAAATTGATTGAGTTCATCTTCCATTGCATTCACCTAGTCTGTATCCTGCAAAGCCTCAGTAACCTTTTTGGTCCAATAAGAGATAAAAAAGCATAAAAGCACAAAGATTATTCAAAGAAGATTTGGTTTTGATTCCAGAGGTTAGATTAGTGATTATGTTACCAATGGGATAAGAACTTTGATACTTGCAAGTTTTCACAACCAGCTGGGTTCCCTTAGATGTTCCTTCAATTTTTTGTTGCAGAGGAACATGTTCATGGACAGATTTCCCTTAAGGTTTGAGGATCAGTTCCTCTTTATTCAATTTCCCCTATCAGGTTGCCTTGGATGGAAGGACTTATTCCATCACTCATTTTCTCTGGTGCAGCTTCAGTCTTGGCTGTGGTTTCATTTGAGTTTCTTACCAGCCCAATTGCTTTACCATCATGTTCCTGCATCTCATAAAAGAGTATTAATTTCATCCAAAACCACATGTACACTTCCTTTTACACGCATATTTCTTTTGTTATAAATTTTATAAGCTTTACTATGTGAAGAATATCCCAAGAATACTCTCTCATCACTTCTGGGATCAAACTTACCTAGGGAGTCTTTTCATTTATTGTGCATAAAGAACTTTCATCCAAATACCCTAAGGTGGGATATATTTGTCTTTCTCCCTTTAAGTAAGTAAGACGAAGTCTGCTCAACAAGAGGTCTAGTAGCATGCAGTGTTCACAGCTTCTGCCCAGAAGTTATGAGGCAATTTACTAGCAAGTAGCATAGTCCTAGACATTTCTTCCAATGTCCTATTCTTTTGTCAACTACTCCATTTTGTTATGGAGTCCTAGGATTAGAAAAGTTATGATCTATGCCATGCTCATCACAAAATTTAGGAAATTTAGCATCCTCAAATTCAGTATCATGATCAGACCCGATTGATTCAAGTTGATTACCTAGTTGTTTCTGAGTTTTTCTACCAAATGAAATGAACATTTCAAATTCTTCATCTTTAGATGTTAAAAATAGTGTCTAAGTAAACCCAAAGTAATCATCAACAAGCACCATAATATATCTCTTACCACATCTGCTCAATGCTCTCAATTGTCCATAGAGGTTTATATAGACCAGTTCCATCATCCTGGTAGTGCTTACCATTTTCTTTCTTTTCAAAGAGGATATTACCTGATTTCCCATTGCACAAGCCTCATAGATTGTATCTTCCTTGAACTTAATGTTAGTTAACCCTACTACCAAGTCCTTGGAGACTAGTTTGTTGAGTTGGATTAGACTTGCATGTCCAAGTCTCTTGTGCCAAAGAAGGGGATCATTGTCCAACACACTTAAGCAAGTGAGTTCATTATACGAAGGTATGGACAGATCCAACACATACCTTCAAAACTATCTTGTCAATGGTAAGATTAATCACAAAGCATTTTGTAGAGGTGAAGGCTATTATGTTACTTCTATTACACAATTGTGATATACTTATTAAATTGTACTTCAGTACATCTATCAAATAGACATTCTCAATAGAGTGAGAATCAGTCTTACCTAGCTTTCTAACCCTGATGATCTCACCTTTTTTTCATTTCCAATGGAGACATTACCTCATTTAAGGTCCTCAAGTGAAATAATTGGTTCTTGCTTTCTGTCATATGCTTTGAGCAGCCACTATCTATGTACCATATTTGGCTACTCCCCTTTTACTTGAAGCTGCAAAATGAAATCAAGTGTTAATCTTAGGAACCCAAACTAGTTTGGGTGCCTTTCTATAGGCAAAAGGATGAATCAAATTATTTTTAGCCCAACTTGAAAGCCTACTTTTTCTTATAACAATTTTTTATTCTTGTGACTTGATATCTCTTTTGCACTACATTCACTCTTATAGTGACCAGTATTATCACAGTGTGTGCAAATCTAGTTCTGAGGGAGTGTGAAGTACTTGCTTTTGGGATCCCACTTAGGTGTGCAGTTCCCAAAACCAAGTCCTATTTTATTACTGCTATGATGTTCGTGTAGCCAAGAGAAGTGCATAAGAAGATCTGTTCCATTTACAAGTTCTGTATAGCTCATGCTTGACCTTGTTCAGATCTTCCTTTAAGACTCTTACCAGTTCATCCCTCTTATACAACTCATCTTTCACTTTTCCTACATTTTATTCTAAAGTGAGTTATGTGTGATCAACTTTCTTTTTGTCTGTCACTAACTTCAATTTTAGATTTTCAGATCTAAGTTCTAGGACAGTTGCATCAATTGCATGAACCTGGTTCTTCAACACAATATTTTCACTTTCAGTTTCACAGGCCCTAAGTTTCAAGTTTTTGCACTTGGCTTTCAAAATCACACATTCTTTTGACAGCTGTTGTTTTTCATTATTCACAACCTCTGATTCATCAATTATTTCCAGTAATAACTCAGATAATCTTTCTTTAGACAGAAATTTAATCTTGCCTTTCAAATGAAAGACATTTACCTCAGTTTGATCATCAGACTCTCCAATGGCTATTAGTGCTCGTTCATCATTATCATCATCTTAGATTTCTCCCCAAGCAGCGACCACAGCCTTGGTTGATCTTTTGATGTTTCCTTTCTTGAGTTAAACCTGTTCTTTCTTTCTATTCCTCCGTTCAGCTCTTTCCTTCTTCCATTCAATCTCCCACAGAGGACAGTTTTTGATTTTGAGATCAGTCTTTCCACACTTATAACAGACATCATTGGTTTTCTTCTCCGGAGCTCTCTTTTTGCTGCAGCTTCCACTTCTTGAAGAACACTTTCCTCTCCTTAGGTAATTCTTGAAGTATTCGATGATTATTGCCATTTCATCATCTTTCATATCAGAACCTTTAGTGATTCTGAGTGCCAAGCTCCTTTCTTTGTTAGGTACATCCATTTTCATAGGTTGTCTCCTAAGTCTATAGGTAGATAGATTTCCAATTAATTCATCTAGTAGGAGAGGCAAGATTCTTTGATTCCTGGATGGCAATGATCTTACTCTCCCAAGTGATTGGCAAGACCCTAGTGAGTATCTTCTCAACTCTTTCTTCGTCAGGGATAATACTTCCTAGAGATTTTAGTTCATTAGTCAATATAGTGAACCTTCTATACATCTCCTGAATGGTTTCTCTATCCTTCATAACAAAGTTCTCATATTGAGAGTACAGTAGTGTTCCTTTAGATCTCATCACCGGAGTTGTTCCTTCATGAGACATTTTCAATGTGTCCCAATTTTACTTAGTAGTGGAACAACCTTGAATTCTGCTGTACTCATCTAGACTAAGCCGACAAACAAGCCACTTCTTGGCTTTAGCATTCTTATCCCACTTCCTCAACTCCTCGGCATTGCAATCCGCTCTTGTCTTTGGCACATCTACTCCTTCAATATTTTTCTTCAAGGTAGCTAGTGGACCATTAGTGACAATGTCCTATAACTCCTAATCCTCTCCTTGAATATGATCTCTCATTATGTTCTTCCACCAAAAGTAGTACTGACCATTAAAGAGTGATGGCCTAACAGTGGAGTGCCTTCCCAAGGGTAACCTTCTTTGATACCAATTAATGTTTTATACGTCAATACCACACAAGAGGGGAGAGTGATTTATGTGATGTCCAATTTTTTACGTGTACATATTATGAAGGACCAGGTTCTCTAAGCGTTCCTTAGACTATAGTTGCGGAATAATAAATGCAGAAAGTAAATAATGTAAGTATTTTTACATAGAAAAACACCCAGCTCAAAAGGTGAAAAAATCACGACCTACCACCCTGTAGGATTTATTTATAACACTTTACTAAATCACTGAGCCAAAACAGCGTTTACAAAACTCTTGTAAATTAATGATTGCCACTAACCCATTGTAGAACCAGCCTTAGACTATTGCGACAATTTCAAGTTAACTCTAACTTGAATAATACCTCAGAGTACCTAGTACAAATGCTTCTACAGAAAGTTGAAAGGTACAACTCAAAAGTCCTACTATAATTGAATTAGAATAATAGACAGAGACTAGGAATGGGTTCTTCTATTTGGTTTATGTAGCTTCACGTTCGCACACTTGAATCACATAAGAATTGCTTGCAAAACGCCTTGCTATTTTCCTATCAACTCTCGTTTTACTTCAGCGCTTGTGCGTACCTGTAAAATGAGAACATCTCGAAATATATAGAGTGAGTAAAATAGGAAATAACTAGTTTTCTAATGTTATACTCTTCCTTGGTGGAAGAGTTCCAGTTATATTTAACTTCTAACTCCTCCCTTAGCTAGGATAGAGTTCTTTTCGAGTAAGGAGTCCTACTCCTTATCATTTGTGTAACCTTTTCATTTAAGAGATATCACATATAACCTCTTAAGCTTATATCCTTCACGTGCATGCATTGTGCTTGAATCATCCTGTGTCTGTATACACTATATATGGACATGGTTCATGCTCGAGTTTCTTTGTCAATCATCAAAACAAATATTACTTACGACAACAAAGGGGAAGCACGATTCGACGCGACTATAAACAAGGCCAAAGGACCTCTCGTATCGGAAGCCGGAAAGAGTGAATGATGTATTGGGATCGGGTAAGGTAAAATAACTGACCCAGACCAATTAAAATTTCTACACCACGGGAAGTGCGGAGAACGGTTATGCATGACAAGTAGGGAGCCGTAATGCTCGCCCTCAATCAGATATTACGGTGGAATCCCGTCCGATATCAACTGCGGATCGACACTTATCGAAAAAAAGAAGATTTTTACCTTATTTATACTTATACTATGACTGAAATTTTCCTACTATATAAAGGAAAAAATTTCTTTAATTTTGACACACTATTAACACGCAAATCAAAACAATAAAAATTTATTTTTGTCTTCTAGCTATTATTCAAAGTGTTCTTCAATCATTCTCGTCATTACACGCGAACGAATTTATATCGAGGATCCGATCGAGATTGAATTTCACTGTTCAACCAAGGATAAGGCTTGATCATAACATTACAATTGGTTTGATCTATTATTTTATCTTTAATTTAATTACTTGTTGTTCTTGGATCATTCATATTGAATTAAATTATATATCCTTTGAATTGGATATAAATTTAATTGTTACTCATTTTTTAGGGTAAACGGATAAAAGTTCATTTTGTCTTCTAGCTATTATTCAAAGTGTTCTTTGGTCATTCTCTTCTTTACGCACGACCGAACTTATATTGAGGATCCGATCGAGGTCAAATTTCACTGCTCAACCTAGGATCAGGCTTGATCATCACATTACAACTGATTTGATCTTTCATTTTATCTTTAATTTAATTGCTTATTGTTCTTAGACAATTCGTACTGAATTAAATCACTTGTCCATTGAACCGCTAATTTAACTGTTACTCATTTTTTAGAATAGACAGTAAAAGAGTACATTTTAATTAGGAAAAATGTTTACCCATATCAATATTCAATATTTACACTAAATTATATTCATTTATTTCTCTTACTTTATAGCATGAAAATTCTCTTGATAATTTTCGAACTACGCGTATTACCGTTTTATTTAGATTGTCTCAAGTTGTTGTAAACTTCCTTTGCTAGATAATTTTGATTTTAAATATTTCAAAGAATTTCATCAAGACTAGAACTGCTCTTTCATTAAAATTAGAAAGAATTACAAGAAAATACACATGACGTCACATCATAACAAAAAATCGCCTATGTTTTTAGGTTTTACCCTACCAAGCCCACATTGTACATATTTTAAAAGCACTTGCAAATTCAAAATCTGTATTTTTATAACCATTGCTTCTAAAAGATATGGAGTTAATTCTTTGTTCTCACAACTATTGATTTCACTCTCTCTTCTTCTCACATCTTCTACATATGTTTCAAAGGGTCGTGTATTTTCTACTTCTCCTCTTGTGTCACATGCTTGCAATGAAAGAAAAGTGAAGAGTAGAAGTCCATCATTAAAGACCATTCAAAGCTTTGCTTTTGAAAATGGATTTTTTTAAATTTGTTAGTTTGTTTGGATTGGGTATTGTTTCAATTAATTGAAAATATCAAAAGGAGTTCAAATTTTAAATTTGAAGTGAACTGGAGTAGATTTGAGCAAGATTTGAGTTAAATTTCAGAAAAGACGCGAGGAAGAAGTCGAAGTCAGTTTTTTGTATAATTATTTATAATCTTATATAATATTGTATTATGAGTGTAGAAACACACCTTATACACTATTGTACGCTTTTATATACCTTTATACAAGCGTCAGCAGACGAACTTCTTTCACAATTTTCAGTTAAAATTCTTGTTCAAAACCAGTCCAAATCTTCATTAAATGACTTCAAATTTTGTATACAACCCCGTTATACTATTTCTAACAAGTTTAAATAACACCTACTCAAATTTCTCACAAAATCAAATTTAGAATTGAAACTCACATATTTAAGCTTGTTAAAAATCTAATTTTTACCACCCAAATGAATTTGATTTGTTGAATTAATATTTGAGTTACAATTACTGTGAAGATTGAGTGAGGAGAAAGCTCCGAGCTACCTCCAATGGAGGTTGTGAAAGCTTCTCGAAGAGAGAGAGTGATAGAGAGGATATGGAGAGAACAACAAGGTCGGTTAGCTGAAAATTATGATATTAA
>MU699481.1:35992-67701 GCA_026770625.1 Nicotiana glauca | reverse complement strand
CCCCCCCCCCCCCTCCCCCAAGTTGGAGGTGAAGGAGTAACACCCAACTTGCTAAGTACAAAAGAGTGTTTAATCCCAGTAAGAGCTTTAGTGAGTACATCAGCAAGTTGTTGTCCAGTGCCAATGTAATGCAGTGAAATGAGTCCCTCTTGGAGCTTGGTGCACATAAAGTGGCAATCAACTTCTATATGCTTGGTTCTTTCATGGAACACAGGGTTCCTAGCAATATGTAGAGTAGAGAGGCTATCATAATGTACAGGTATGGGTAGATTAATTGACACAGTAAGTTCTTCAAGCGGCCTGGATAGCCAAACAAGCTCACCAACAACCTCTCTAAGGGCTCTGTATTATGCCTCTGCTGAGGAAAGGGAAATGGTTTCTTGCTTCTTGGACTTCCAACTAATTTGAATCCCTTCTAGGAACACAATGTATTCAAACACTGATCTTCTGGAGTCTGGGCAAGCTGCCCAATCAGAATCACAGTATGCAGTCAGGGAAAGATCATCCTCAATACTGAAATACAGACCCATAGTGGGATCTTCTTTCAGGTATCTCAATATATGATAGGCTGCCTTCAAATGGGGCTCCCTAGGGTCTTGCATGAATTGGCTGAGATGCTGAACTCCATAGGCTATGTCTAACCTGGTGTTAGTGGGGAAGTTTAACTTGCCAATCAGCTTCCTGTAGAAAGTAGGATCAGAAAGTGGCACTCCCTCTTTGGCCTTCAGTTTGATTGTGGGATCAAGAGGAGAAGTTAGGGATGGAAAGTTGAGGCATTCATAGTCCTTCAATAGGTCCAAAACAAACTTTTTTTGAGAGCCAACAATGTCATCTGACTTGTAAAGGATCTCCAGCCCCAAAAAATAGTGTAGTTGTCCCAAATCCTTGATTTTAAATTTACCATGTCAGAAAACTTTAAGTTGATCAATTTCTTCAGAATCAGTCCCTGTGAGCAACACATCATGCACATATACTTCTACAAAAACAATAGAGGAGTTATGTCTTCTGTAAAACAAGGAATAATCATGCATGAAGTGTACATATCCTCTGGAATATAGCACTTCAGTTAGCTTATCATACCACTGTCTAATTGCCTGCTTTAGTCCATAAAGAGATTTATTTATCTTGTACACTAGTTGTAGAGAAGACACCTCAAGACCTGGAGGAGTCTGCATATAGACCTCCTCATGCAAATCTCCAATGGAGAAATGCATTATTCACATCTAGTTGTGAAATTTACCACCTTTTCTTTGCTGCTATAGCAATGAGAGACCTCACAGTAGTCATCTTGACCACTGGGGAAAAGGTCTCTGTATAGTCTACACCAGCTTGATGAGTGTATCCTTTAACAGCCAGTCTTGCTTTATATCTCTCAACACTACCATCTGCCCTATGTTTAACTTTATACACCCATCTACACTCAATGGCTTGTTTGCCCTTAGGTAGGGGAACCAGATCCCATGTCTTGTTAGCATACAAAGCATCAGATTCTTGTGTCATGGCATTCTGCTAGGCAGAATATACAACAGCTTCTTCATATGAAGTTGGTTCTCTATCATTGCAAATGTTCTCTACAATATGCTGACTATTAGGATGTAGAGCATCAGAAATGATGTGCTTATTACTGGAGGACATGGCATGCATAGAAAAATTGGCAATACATTTTAAATTTGGTATTTTGTAGACATAATCATTCAGATGAGATGGTAATTTATGCTCCCTATTGGATCTTCTGAAAGGTGTATGTTCTGTCAGGGGCTGAGGGGATGAGATCAGGTCTTGTAGTTGGTCTACTGGAATTTGTAATTCATGACCAGAGGACATAGGTGAAGACACTTCAGATGTTGTGTTGGAGTTTGAAGTATTAGCATTTTCCTGATTACTGGTACTCTCACTAATGTTGTGGTGCAGTTGAGCATCAGCATGATCAGGAGAATTCTCAAAAAGTGGTGTATTAGGAAGAACAGATGGAACATTTGATGTGTTGGAGTTAAGAGTGAAGGGGAAAACTGACTCATAAAATGAAACATCTCTAGGGACATGTATTTTCCTAGTGGCCAGACTTAGTACCTTGTACCCCTTTGTGCCAAAGGATACCCTACAAACACATGTGGACTGGTTATTGGTTCTAGTTTGTCTCTGAATGGTTTTGGTATTGTGGGGTAGCAAAAGCACCCAAAGCTTCTCAAGTGAGAATAGTTTGGCTTCCTTTTATATAAGAGTTCAAAAGATAGAGGGATGGTTGGCAGTCTGTTAATCAAATATGTTGTTGTCAGGACACATACTCCATAATATTTTAGTGGCAACTTAGATTGAAAAAGTAGTGCCCTGGCTACCTCAGGAAGGTATTTGTGTTTTCTTTCCACCATCCCATTTTGGTGTGGTGTATAAGGACAAGTTTTCTGGTGGTTAATTCCTTTGGATTGAAATAAGGTGGCAGCTTCATTGCTGGTAAACTCTAGACCATTATCAGATCTTACACATTTGACAGTCGTCTTGAATTGGTTTTCCACCATGGCTGTAAAGGCCTTTATTATTTGTAAGGCATTGCTTTTATAGCTTAGGAGGTGTGTCCAAGTGGACCTACTGTAATCATCTACCAAGGTTAAAAAATATTTGAAGTTGTTGTGTGTTGTTACATGGTAGGGTCCCCATATATCCACATGAAGTACTTCAAAGATTTCAGTAGTTTCTGTTGTTCTTTGGGAAAAGGGAAGTCTGGACTGTCTGGCCATAGGGAAAATGTTGCATGTGAAAGGCTGTTTGTCAGAAAAGGTTACAGGTATGGTAGGAATTCCTTTCATTTTACTAAAAGGTACATGACCAAGTCTGAAATGCCACAATACATCTAGATTAACAGCATGAGATGAACCAAAAAACAAAGTAGAGTTACTGTCTTTATTCTTGATGTTGTGAATGGAATTATTTACAATCGAAAGAGAATTGAAAGATTGAGTTAGACAGTGTACACCTCTTACATCACTAACATGAATAGAAAGACAAGAAGGATCACACTTGTGTTTGGAACTACCTTTCTTCAGGCACTTGGAGCAAAGGAAGTATAAACCATCCATCAACTTACCAATTTCCAGAGGCCTCTTTAGTGAAGGGGCCTGCAACAGACAGGAAGTGTCTGAGAATGACGCAATGCACTTTAAATGAACTGCCAAGGAACTAATGGATACCAAGTTAAACTTGAATGAAGGAATGAACAGAACTTTATAGAGAATGATTTCAGGTGTTAGGAATACACTTCCAATTTTATTTACTTTGACCTTATAGCCATTTGGAAGTCTTAATAATAGAGGATAAGGAAGGTTTACTATGTTTTGCAATTGAGATTTATCAAAGGTCATATGGTGTGATGCCCCAGAGTCTAATATCCACAAGTCAGCCTTTGCATTAAAGCATCTACATGATGTATTGTCAAAGTCAATTGAAGAAGTGCAAGCAGTCATACCTGCAAAATTCATTGATGCTCCACCAACCATGTTTACACTAGCTGGACCTTCTCCAATGCTTCCCGTCTGAAAATGCTGCAATAGGCTAACAATCTGTCCATATTGCTCCTTTGTAAGGTTGACATTTTGGCTTTGTCTTTCTCCTTGGGGCTCCAGTTTTTCTCCTTCTTCAACACTTGTGACTGCATTTGCTGTAACATTTCTTCCCTTATTGAACCTTGTATTGCTGTTGTACCCTTGTGTACCTTGTCTATACTGTTGTTGTGATCCTTGATTGAAGCTTTGAGGATAACCGTGGAGTTTATAGCATTTGTCCTTAGTGTGACCTTGTCGCTTGCAATAATCACAGAAAGGTCGAGCCCTATTGTTCACACTTAGGTGTCCAGTTCCAGTAGAATAATTTGTTTTGAAATTCCTTCCTCCTAGGTTTGCATTCAGTGCTGTGGACTCAATATCTAGTTGGTTTCTGGGCCTAAACCCCCTCTGTTTCTCTTCTTGTATCAGGAGGGCAAATGCATATGCCATATTTGGCAAGGGGTTCATCATAAGTATGCTCTCTCGAACAACCGTATATACTTCATTAAGTCCCATTAAAAATTATATGAGTCTCCTATCCTGCTCTGCCTTATGCATGTTCTCCTTTTCTCCAAAAGTGCATACACAGCTGCAATGAGCTTTAACACTAAGAGTATTCAATTCCTCCTAGAGTTTCTTCATCTTTGTGTAATAGCCAGTAATATCAAGCACTCCCTGACTCACGTCATTGATTTTCTTCTGAATTTTGTACAGTTTGGCCCCATTCGTCTGATCATATCGATCCTGAAGCTCTTTTCACAACTCGACGGAATCATTCACGTACTTAACACTGTAAGCTATATCTCTCGATATGGAGTTCAGAATCCACGAGGTGACCATATCATCGCACGTTTACCATTGGTGAAAGAGTGGAGAAGTCACAAGAGGTTTTTCAGTACCTCCAGTAATAAACCCTAGCTTGTTCTTCACTAAAGGGCTCTGAGCACACTCCTCCTCCAGGAGCGGTATCCAATCCCATCAAAAGGCACTGGAACTAGACTAGATCCTGGGCTATCGGAAGGATGTATGTACAGAGGACTCCCAGCATCAATTGTGGTCTGCATCGTCGTTGCTGTTGTGGTTGTGGCCGCGTCATCAACTTGATCTGTAACTGCCATGAAGATTTTGTGAGAAATTTGTGAATAATAGTCAGAATGTTCTTCGTACAGCTGAGATTTCTTCAGTCCGCTAACGAATCGTCACTGAATGTGCTCGATCCAAATTTTCCCAAATCGTGATTATCAAAGGAGATTGAATGAAACCCTAGACCATTCGAATCAACTGAAAACAGTAGAGAGATATGATGTGTGGTCGTTGATCGGACCTCCGATACCATGTGAAGATTGAGTGAGGAGAAAGCTCCGAGCTACTTCCAATGGAGGTTGTGGAAGCTTCTCGAAGAGAGAGAGTGATAGAGAGGAGATGGAGAGAACAACAAAGTCAGTTAGCTGAAAATTATGATATTAATCAAAAACTGAAAATAATATTGTTCTCAGTACATATATACAAAATGACTAATTGCCTAACTATCAATGACAAGCTAATGATGCTGACTCAGCATTGATACAAATATAAATATAACAATATTCTCAATAATTAATGATTCGAAAATTAATTTAAAAGTAATTTTGAGAACCTATTTGAGTTGAATGTTGAATCTTAGCCTATTATTTATGCGATAGTTGGTTGTAAATTGATATATGGACTATAAAATTAAAAAGTATGGAGCCAAGTTGTTCTAATGTGAAATTTTCCGTTAAAATTATCTATTGGACTTTTTGTCTTAAAAAATGTCCGAAAGTATAGTACTACACTACTACTATATATTCCTCGACAGATACTGCATTAAACAACTCACATATTGTATTTATCGTCAAGATTATTAGGACAAAGAGAGTACGGAACTCTAGGATAATTTAAAACTTGATTCTTTATGTTATGAATATGCCAAAATTAAGCTATTCGAGTATTTTATCGCCGATGTCAATATTCTATTACTTGATGAAACTTACAGATCTGCCAAATTCTTGAATTTAGGAGAATTTTGTTCTAGTTCATGACCTTGGTTAATACATTTCTCTGTTGTCAAATGGTAAATGTATTTACAGTAATACAACACCAACCGGCAACAATCGATATTAGCTCTCTATCATATACCAATAGATTTAAATTAAAGTTGAATTTTCTGATCACAGCAAATACGGAGAATTTTAATTAATTAAGCATTTGACAAGATCGAGATACCTTAGCTGGACTCATCCATGTCAATCGCCTTCGCGGTGAAATGCAACACTAATACACGGAAAGAAATAAGTTCATTTTATATGTTTGTATTATATTGGATAAAACTTACAAGATTTAAGAAAGAAACAGTATTTATATATTTTACACAAAAGTAGTCTTCGAATTTTAAACATGCCATGTGATTTCGATTAGAGTGTTATTGAAAATAAAATAGAATGGTCTAATTAAAAAGTTCGCAAATCTAAAAAGTTATTAATCTTTTTAAAACGGAAAATGAAAGGCTGACATATAAATGCGCTAATGTCAACTGTTCTAAGGACCTGTTTGTCCATAAGATTATTTTTTTCAAAATATTATTTGGTTATACATTAGATTGAATTTTTGATGCGTTTCAAAAAATTTTGAAGATGAGTTTCAAGTTTTTAAAAAGTGAGTTTTACCACCTTTTCAAATAAATAATATTTACTCTCACAAAAACTTCAATATTTTCTCAAACAAAATCGATGTCCAAATACAATTTTAATTTTTTTTAAAAAAATTAACTTAACTTTAAAAAATATTTTTTAAAATAATCTCACAGTTTTATGTCCAAAAGCCTACTATGTCTGACAACGAACCTTTTATATTCTACTCCCTTCGTTCCATAATAAGTAATTAGTTTGCTTTTTTATTTTGGTCTAAAATAAGTATTCATTTATATTATCAAGAAAAAATTCAATTTATATTTCTAAAATTGCCCTTATATACGACGTATCCCTAAAAAGTTTTTACTCCTCACATTAAATTACGCTGCAATATTTAATTAAGGGTAGTTTAGTCACACTACCTATTTTTTCTAGAATTAAGTATTTTCTTAATAGATGTGCCCAAGCAAATTGGTCACTTATTGTGAACCGGAGGGAGTAGGAATTTATTTCAAACTAAAAAGGTGTTCATTCATATGGTCAGAGTTGTTGGAAACAAGGAGTAAAAGAATAATGCATATTTCGAAAGAAATATAATCGAGTCAAGACTTCCAGGAGTGAAATATTTATAGCACCTAAAGGGTATGAAAATCATAGTGGTATTCTGACAACCGAATAAGAGGAAAAACTCGAAAAATTAAAAGGGCGGACTAAAATTTTGTTTTCATAATTTCGTGGAATTTGTTTTATTATTTGGATCAGCTCCCATAATATGTTGTACAGAGCCAAGAATATTATTCTTAAATAGTTTAGAATTTGATATTTACTAGTAGTTAAAGTTAATGATTGAACAGGGTTTTTTGTCTAATCACATGAAAATAATGCTTATATTTTTAGAAGGAAAATTCTAGAGTGATGGTAAAATTATTTATGTGCATAATTTATAGGTTACGGGTTTAACTCGTGAAATCATTTATTAACGCTCGTATTAGAATAATCTGCCTACACCATACTCTCTCGGGGGACCACCCTTCCCCGTATTATGCATAAACACAAAATATCCCGTGCATCATATCTCTTTATTTTTAAATCCTTCCATCTTGGGTAAATAATACTCCCTACGTACCATTTCATGTAGCGCTATTTGATTATGCACGGGTATAAGAAAGAAAAAACAAAAGATTTTTAAAACTTATTATTTGAAATAAAGCATAGACTTGTGCGATTACAAATCATCGTATTATAAGTAAAATTAAATTTTTAAATATTTAACATACTCTAAAATACGTCATATAAATTAGGATTGAGGAAGTAATTATATTTAGGTGTTTTGAATTCTTCAAATTGGAGGAATAAAGAGCCCGTTTGAATTAGCTGATTTGAAGTAGACGATAAGCATTAAGTGCTGAAACTAATTTAATAAATAAGCAGTTACGTGTTTAGGTACAAGTGCTGAAATTGATAGTAAATTGCTGCAGTAATTGAAAAAAGTGCCGATAAGCTCTTTTTCTGTTAAAATGACTTAAATAATCTTAGAATTGTTCACATTTATAAGGGCGTAATTTCTTAGAATTTTTAGATTCCAGATCGATTCAAATACAAAATATTCTATTTGTTATTTTCTTTTAAATACAAATGCGCTTAGATAAGATAATTTTATGATAAATATAATATAACGACCCGGCCGGTCGTTTTACTTTCTAAAACCACATTCCCCTAAATAAGACTTTCCATACTTGCTTTTACTGATTTATAACTTGCGGGGATGGTTGGTTCGAGATTAGGAGGATTTTGGGTTGAAATCGGAACACTTGGTTCCTTAAGATTGGCTTAAAAGGTCAAGTTTGACTTCGGTCAATATTTTAAGTAAATGATCATGGAATCATGATTTGACGGTTCCAATAGGTTTGTATGATGATTTCGAACTTGGACGTATGTTCGGATTGGGTTTTGGATGACCCGGGAGTATTTTGGCGCCTAATAGTGAAAGTTGGTTCTTGAAGAACTTTAAAGTTCTTTAAATTTGGTTTGGAGCGGGTATCTGTGATATCGAGGTCCAAATTAGATTTCGAGACCGGGAATACTTTCGTACTGTCATTTAAGACTTTCACGCAAAATTTGGTATTATTCCGAGTAGTCTAAATATGATTCGCTCATTTGGAGAATTTTCAAAGACTCGAAGTTCAAAGTTTGATTCGATTTGGTTTTGGGGTATGATTTTTGGTTTCGTTGTTGTTTTTTGCATTTTGAGAGTTCAAATAAGTCTGTAGTATGATTACAGACCTGTTAGTTCCTTTGGACAGGGTCCCGAGTGGCTCGACTGAGTTTCGGGCCCCTAGGAGAAAAGTATGAGAAACCAAAAATGCCCAGTTCTGGTTTTCTTCTTCGCGAAGGTGAAGGGACCATCGCGTTCGCGTAGAAGGAATTGGGAGTGGGGGAAAATGTGCTATGTGTTCGCGATAGTTTGTCCGCATTCGCGGAGTTTTGGGACCGGTGACCTTCGCATTCGCGTGAGGCGGCTTGCATTCACGTAGAGTAGCCTAGGTTGGGCCGGGCCGCTTTGTTCTTCGTGTTCGCAAAGGATCCCTTGCGTTCGCGAAAGGTAGGCCAAGCCAGCCTTCGCGTTTGTGGGACCTTGGTCGCGTTCGGGATGAAGGGCCTCCAGGGGGTTTGAGCCATTTGCCTTTACAAACGCGAGGCCTCTTTCGCGTTCGCGAAGAAGAAGGCAGCTGGGCAGTGAATTTTGAAATCGGGACTTATGCATTTTTGGGGTCATTTAGTACACTCTTGGGTGATTTGAGAGCTTTTAAGGAGGGGATTTCAACCTAATTTTGTGAGTAAGTAATTTTACCTAATGTGAGTTGAATATATGGTTTATTGGTAGATTATAACATGTAAATTAGTAAAAATTATGGGTTTAGAGGAAAACCTAGATTTTTTATAAAAATTGGGTTTTACCACAAAAATAGTCATGGAACTTAATGAAAATCATATATTTATGTTCCTAAAGTTATGGATAATAAATTTCTTTGAAAATTTTCGGAATTCGGACATGTGGGCCTAGGGATGAATTTTAAGAATCTTGCATTTAGAGTTGGGAAATTATTTTAATAGTTGGGAAATGAACTTTTAAGTCTATATTGATTAGTTTTTACACTATTTCGACAGTTTTGGATTGTTCGGCACTAAATTGAGGGTTTGGGCATAGAGAAAATTTTTTCCATAGGTGAACGTAATTAATATGTGGTTATTTGTGGGGGCTCGTACACACGAAGTGATGAGAGTCCGTACATAGCTACTATTCTTGTTATGTTCGGGTAGTTTAGGCTTACATCATGCTTTGTGGACACCGTTAACTGATCATATTTGTTGATTGTATTGGATAAGAACTAAGTTGAAGATTTTAAGAATTTCAAAGGTTTCAAGTAAATTATTATTTTAAAAAGAATTGAGGAAAGTTATGTTATATTTATATTTAACCGTGTCGCAAGTATATTCCGCGAGCGGGGTAACTATTTCCACTACACTCATTTCGCATCGTTCAGCCCGCGGAAGTGCACAATTTATATTTTCTATGTGGGATCGGGCCGAATATCCTCGGTGGAATTTGTAAGTGATAATATAACTGGGAGCCCTTTTTAAAATTGGTATAAGTTTAATGTGTTAGAGATCATTTGTTTCAAATAAAGGAAGTCTTTTAGGTTCTTAAATATGATGGAAGAATTGTTCAGTTATTTCTTGTTTTGATTTATTGTTAGTTCTGTATATCATGCTTATTTAGAATCACAAATTATTATATTGTTGGCCTCAGTAAGTGTCCAAGTCTGACTCACGTCACTACTTATTAGAGGTTAGACTAGATACGTATTGGGTATATATTTTTATGTACTCACGCTACACTTCTATTTTCACAACCCAAACAGATGGCCACGATGGGTGCTCGAGTCCTACCCGTCAAACACCCCTAAGCATGTGTCTAAGAGATAAACCTGAATAATATCTACTGAATTGTGAGAATAATACACATGAAGGAAACCTGCCCAAAAGGCATGTTGAGCCGACAAGGCTGCTATAGACAACTATATACCTCAAAACTGGAAGCCGGCAAGGCCACATACTATCCAACTAGACATACTGTCTACAGACTTCTAATAGAAATATAACTGTATAAAGACGGGACTGAGCCACGTTATACTTTATGTATATATATATATATATCGTACCAAACTCAAGTGGAACACTCCAACTCTTGCTGATCAATGATCCTAAGAAGGGGGGCCATCAATGTGCCTACATGCACCTGCAGGCCCCGTGTAATACATGAAAATTAGTACATAAATGACATAGACGAAACATCGAATAAAGAAATCCATTTGTAAATCTGAATAAATTTGTAAATTCTGAAATATTTATAATGTCATGCACGTGCGTATAAATGTCGTGTCATGCATAGGTATGGATGTACATAATATCATCAAGCCATTGAGGGCATCCCATAATATCGTCTCGGCCATTGCGGGCAACATCATCAACGTATACCAACTGATCAGGTGGTGGTATGTATATAACGCTGTAATATTTTTCTCATATCCCATATACATATATTTACATATATACGCGTATATAACGCCATTTGGTCATGGGTCAATGCACATGTATAAATGGGTGAAATGCATGAAAAATACGTATTAATCTCAATATTCCTTTCGGATAAACTTTTTCAACTGCATATTATTCTGAGACTCATGAACAGAAGATAATAATAATTCTTATGGGGAATCAAGAATATAGACACCCCTAGTATTTCTATGAATAGAGTATTTATGGAAATTGTATGTTTGCTCGTTTCTTCTGCATAATTTGGATCATGCCAAAAGAAATAAGGGATGACCTTAACATACCTGGAGTAGGAAAAACTCCGTATAAAATTCCGTTGGAAAACCTTCGTTGATTGAACTTAAAACTCAAAAAAAACGGATTAAACTTCTGCTTTTTTTGAATTCTTTGAATGAAATCTGCTTCTGCTTCTCCGAAATTATTTGAACGAAATTTGCTTCTTTGAAGCTTTCTGGACATCAAACCAAGATGACTCTGATTCTTTGAAATTACTTGGATGAAATTTATTTGCTTCTTTGAAGCTTTCTGGACATCAAACCAAGAAGATAGGTTTGCCTTTTAATTGATAAAGTTTTTTTGGTTCTCTTTTTGTCAAATATGCAAATGTAACAAGACTTTGTTAGAAGTCTTGTTTTTGTTACTCATTAATTCCCACTTAATGCTTAGGTAGCCACCTGGGCATAAATGACTACTTACTCATTTCCAATTTTGTGGCTTCTTATCACGTATAAATCATAAAATTCTATCCACTTATTAGTTAACTAGGTAATGTCTCGTTACCCGGTAATTAATCAATTACCCGTATAATTAAAAATTATTTCAATTTACCTAAAAATACTACTCATCTTTAATATACTTTATACATCACTTTATCACTATCATATAGTACCTTGCATGGTACTAGTTCATAATTATCTGATATTATCGCTCGACCCGTATTTTATCCCAAATTGGCCACTTTCAACGAAACTCGTTTTCTTTAATTCATTTACCCTTTATCCTTCATGACACTTACTTCTCACTTGTTATAAATAGCATAAATATGTTAACTTCAAGATAATCTCACCCCTGATTCTGCGTCAATTAATTGAAGACGAAACTTATAGTGTAGGAAAACGTGAGATGTAACATATTTTTCCCCCTTAGAAACATTCATCCTCGAATGTTTAATTTTTCGGGACCTATATAACCTCAGTAGAGTCGCCTTTGTAACGACGCTACTACCAACTCTTCATGTAAAAACCCAATAATTTAACGCCACATGGGACCACAATCATCAATAACGATGATGGCCTCACACGACCAATAACAGTAGCTAACACAAGAATTCATACACGTACCCTGAGGTTATGATGTCTCAGTCGGACCCTTCTCTGGAGGAGGAAATAATTAGGGATATCTAGACTTTATATCTTCCTCGCCCTCCCAAGTTATTTCTTCCACATTGTTATTTCTCCAAAATACTTTTACCGAAGCTACATCTTAAGTTCTCAATCTCCGAACCTATATGTCTCGTATAGCAATGGGAGTTTCTTCATATGATAGCTGCTCTGCGACTTGAACGTCGTCAACTGACATAATTCTGGAAGGATCTCTGTTACATTTATGGTGCATAGACACATGAAAGACTGGATGTACATATTCCAAGTCTGGAGGCAAGTCCAACTCATATGCTACCTGGCCTACCTTGCGATCCTATATGGTCCAATGTACCGAGGGATAAATTTGTCTTTCTTGCCAAACCTCATCACACCCTTCATAGGTGACACCTTTAATAATACCAAGTCATCAACCCCAAACTCTAAATCTCATTGCCGCACGTCAGAATATGCGCTATCAATAATCGATACTGGATCAACTTTACTTTTTCTATGGCTTGCTGAATTAGGTCTGGCCCATGTAACCCAGATTCTCCAACATCAAACCACCCTATAGGTGACCTACACTTCCGTTCGTAAAGAGCTTCATATGGAGCCATCTAAATACTGGAATAGTAGTTATTATTGTATGCAAACTCAATAAGTGGCAGATGATCATCACAACTACCATTGAAGTTTATTACAAAAGCTCATAACATATCCTCAAGTGTCTGAATAGTACGCACAGCCATGTCCGTCCTCTGGAGATGAAATGTTGTGCTAAGACTTACTTAAGTCCTCAATCCTTTTTAGAAGGACCTCCAGAAGTTAGTTGTAAATTGAGCTCTTCTATCCAAGATAATAGATATAGGGACACCATGCACTCGTACTATCTCCTTAATATAAAGCCTTGCATAATCCTCTATGGAATATGTAGTTCTAACGGGAAGAAAATGGGCTGACTTTGTAAGCCTATCAACAATCGCTCATATCAAATCAAACTTACGCTTGGTACGGGGTAAGCCTACGATGAAATCCATATTGATTATTTCCCATTTCCAAGTCGGAATATCCATAGCCTGCAATAATCTACCGGGTTTTTTATGCTCAATCTTAACCTGCTGATGGTTTGGACACTAAGCAACAAATTTAGCTATATCCTTTTTCATTCCGTCCCAACAATATACTTCCTTGATATCATGATACATCGTTGTTGCTTCTGGATGGATAGAATAATGAGAATAGTGAGTTTCTCCCATAACCTGCCGGCACAGCCCTGCAACATTAGGCACACATAATCGCCCTTGATATCTGAGGAACCCATCTTTTGTAATTTCAAACGGTGTCTTCTCCTTCTGAAGGGTGGTATCCCTATAATGAACTAACACATGATCCTCGTATTGCCGTTTCTTTACTTCAGTTACTAAAGAGGATGTTGTCGTATCCTAAATAGTAATTCCAATATCACCTGAGTCCAGTAACCGAACTCCAAGACTAGCTAGCTGATGAACCTCATGGGTTATTCCCCTCTTTTCTGGATGTAAATACGACAGGCTACCCATAGACTACGGCTGAGGGTGTCGGCTAATATGTTCACCTTCCCTGGATGGTATAAAATATAAACGTCATAGTCTTTAACTAGCTCCAACCATCTCCTTTGACGTAGATTCAATTCCTTTTGCTTGAAGATGTACTGGAGGCTCTTATGACCCGTATAGATATCAACATGAATGACATACAAGTAGTTCCTCCACATCTTTAGTGCATGAATCATCGCAGCTAACTCTAAATTGTGCGTCGGGTAGTTCTTCTCGTGCTTTCTTAGTTGTCTAGACGCATAAGCTACAACCTTACCATGCTGCATCAGCATACAACCCAATCCAACTCCAGAAGCGTCACAATAGATAACATAACCATTGGTCTCTTTTGGGAGTGTTAGAATCGGTGCTGAAGTTAATTTGTCTTTTAATGCCTAGAAACTTTGTTCGCAAGCATCAGTCCATTGAAACTTTGCTCCCTTCTGAGTCAACTTTGTCAAAGGTGCTGAAAGGGAAGAAAACCCCTCTACAAATCTCTTGTAATAACCTACCAAACCGAGAAAACTACGAACCTCCATCGGTGTTGTGGGTCTAGGCCAAGTCTTTACTGCCATAATCTTTTTGTGTATTCACCCTGATGCCTTTACCCAAAATGATATGCCCAAGGAAAGCTACAGAGTTTAACTAGAATTCACATTTAGAGAATTTTTCATACAACTTCCCTTTTTAGAGTTCTAAGCATAATATGCAAATGATCTGCATGTTCGACCTCTGAACGAGAATACACCAATATATCGTCAAATAATACAATTATGAACAGATCTAAAAAGGGCCTGAACACGCGGTTTATCAAATCCATGAATACTGTTGGGGCATTGGTCGAACCGAATGACATAACACGAAACTCGAAGTTCCCGTATCTGGTTCTAAATGATGTCTTCGGAATATCTTCCTCCTTAGCCCTTACTTGATGGTACCCGACCTCAGGTCTATTTTTGAAAAATACTTGGCACCTTGCAACTGATCAAATAAATTATTAATCCTCGGGAGCGGTTACTTATTCTTGATCGTCACCTCACTCAACTGTATATAATCAATACACATCTGTAAGGAACCATCTTTCTTCCTCACAAATAACACAGGTGCTCCCCATAGTGATGTGCTAGGTCAGATAAAGCCTTTTTCAAGCAAGTCATTTAGTTGTTCTTTCAACTCTTTCAGCTATGTGAAGGATATTATATAGGGAGGAATACATATTGAGTGAGTATCTGGTAGTAGGTCAATAGCAAACTCAATTTTTCGCTCTGGCGGAAGACCCGGAAGCTCATCGAGAAAAACATCGGGAAACTTATTAACCATAGGGATGGACTGAATGGTTGGTGACTCTACTCACATCCTGAACCCGAACTAAGTGATAAATACAACCATTTATGATCATCTTCCTTGCCTTGAGATAGGAAATAAATCTACCTCTCGGCGATGCCGTATTACCTTTCCACTCTAAAATAGACTCCTTTAGAAATTGAAAGCGGACTATCTTTGATCTACAATCAATGTTGGCATGACAAGAAGCCAACTAATCCATACCCATTATAATATCAAATTCTACCATATCCAACTCGATTAGATCCGCTATGGTATATCGACTATGAACTACTACTATGCAACCCCTATATACACACTTAGCTATCACTGAGTCCCCAACATGTGTAGACGCCTCAAAAGGTTTAACCAATTCAAGTTTTATTCCAAACTTACTAGCAACTAACAGAGTAACGTATGATAAGGTGGAACCTGGGTTAATCAGCGCATATACATCATATGAGGAGACTGATAATATACATGTAACAACATCAAGCGATGACTCCTAGTCCTGTCATCCTGCCAATGCAAAAATGCAATTATGAGGACTGCTCGAGCTAGATGCTCCGCCTCTGCCTCTACCATGACTCATTGGTGCTTGTGGACCTTACCTAGGGGGGCGTACTGATGAAGACGAACTAGCTACATATTCCACTGGTTGAGCTATGCTTACATCACCTCTCAACGGATAATCCCTCATACGTGGCCCGGATAACCACAAGTATAATAAATACCTAATCCCATACGGCGCTGCCCGGTATGCTACTTACCACATTGAGCACATTGTGGCAAGGGCGACCTCATCTAATTTGACTCACCCCTATACTGAGCCCCTGAGGCCCTGAAATTCTTACCAGACCCTGAATATATGGAGTGATCAAATCTCTTACCTCCAAACTGAGGGGGTGCGCTAGCCGATAGCCGGGCTGGATACCTCGGGTACTGCTGCCTCTAAACACCTTGAAACTTACCAGAAGGACCCAAAGACCTCTCTCTCTTATTCTGGGCCCTATCATGCTCATGATCGGCCCTCTATTTTTGTTTATGCTCCTCTACACCTAGAGAGTATGCTTGAATATGAGAAATATCCATATCTGCTAAAGTGAGATTGACATACAATCGTTAAGCAAGTGAGTCTTTAATCCCATCATGAACCGATGAACCTGATCCTCCATCTTAGATACAATAGTGGGAGCATATCTAACCAATGAATCAAACTGGAGACTGTACTCCCGAACACTCATGTTACCCTGTCGAAGGGTCAAGAACCTATCAATTATGGCCCGCCTAAGCTCTGGTGGCAGATAATGACGAAGAAAAGCTTCTGTAAACTCCTGCCATACTGTCGGAGGGGCATCCTCACCTCTGGAAAATTCGTACCAATTAATTGCAACATCTCAGAGTCTATAGGAAGCTAGCTCAACTGACTTAGTTGCAATGGCCTTCATTACTCGTAACGTTATCTGCACTCCATCAATAAATACCTGGGGGTCCTCGTTTGGATCTTCCCCAATAAATACCGAAGGGTCTAAATTAATAAAGTCACGAACCCTCGCATTGACGGACCTATCTGCATGACCAATACCTATTTCCTAATGTTGAGCCTGCGCGACTACTAATCAGGTTAATAGCTGAATGGCATCTCTCATCTCCTGACCCAATGCATCTAGCTAAGGTGTTGAATGTATAGGGGCGGGAGCTGGAGCTAGTGCCCCTCGGAGTTCTTCTGGAAAGGGCAAGGTATGTGAAGTGTGAGATGGAACATCACTATGAGACTCTTCCTGAGCCCTGGTAACTCGTGGCACTCAACTAGTAATCTCACCAGCCACGAATTTTCCCTTCTGGGGGGCTATAGTCTTTGGAGACATCGGTGAAAATATACCATATCGTTAGGAACATGAATCCTTATACTACACGATCTAAGAGAAGAAGAGAGGATAACATCATATATGTCCTGTAACCTCCTATTTATAAGTGTGGAGCACAACACATTCATAAACAAGACTCTACTACACACGGCCTGTAGACAACCCTAGGACAGAACTGCTATGATACCACTTTTGTCACGACCCAAACCGATGGGCCGCGACGGGTGCTCGAGTCCTACCTGTCAAACACCCCTAATCATGCGTCTAAGATATAACCTAAATAATATATGCTGAATTGCGAGAATAATATATATGAAAGAAACCTACCCAAAAGGCATACATACATATACATGCACATGCGTAGGGCGAGCCGACAAGGCTGCTATAGATAATTATATACCTCAAAACTGGAAGCCAGCAAGGCCACATACTATCCAACTAGACATACTGTCTATAAACATCTAATAGAAATATAATTATACAAAGACGGGACTAATCTACGTCATACCCACATACCAAAATCAAAAGTAGCTCCAGATCAAGTGGAGCACGCCAATACTTGCTGATCAAGGATCCTAAGAAGAGGGACTATCAACTTGCCTACCTGCACCTACAGGTATGAACGAAGGCCCCGTGAAATAGGGTGTCAGTACGAATAATGTACTGAGTATCTAAGGCATGAAAATTAGTACGTAAATAAATAGATAAAATATGGAATAAAGAAATCCATCTGTAAATCTGAATAACTTTGTAAATTATGAAACATTGCTAATGTCATATAAGTGAGTATAAATGCCGTGTCATGAATAGGTATGGGTGTACATAATATCATCATACCACTGAGGGCAGCCCATCATATCGTCTCGGCCACTGTGGGCAACATTATCAATGTATACCAACTGATCAGGTGGTGGTGCGTATATAATGTCGTAACCTTTTCTCATATCTCATATACATATGTTTACATATATACGCATATATAATGCCATCAGGTCATAGGTCAATGCATATGTATAAATGGGTAAAATGCATGAAAAATATGTAATAATCTCAATATTCCTTCCAGATCAACTTTTTCAACTGCGTATTATTATGAGACACATGGACAACAACAACAACAACAACGACCCAATGAAATCCCACAAGTGATACCCATGAACAGAAGATAATAATAATTCTCATAGGCAATCAAGAATATAGACACCCCTAGTATTTCTATGAATAGAGTAATTTGTGAAAACTATGTGTTTGATCCTTTCTTCTGTATAATTTGGACCATGCTAAAGGAAAGAAGAGATAGCCTTAACATACCTGGAGTAAGAAAAACTCCGTATAATATTCCGTTGGAAAACCTTCGTTGATTGAACTTAGAACTCAAAAAAATCAGATTAAGCTTCTGCCTTGTTTGAATTCTTTGAATGAAATTTGCTTATGCTTCTTTGAATTTATTTGAACGAAATTTGCTTCTTTGAATTTATTTGAACGAAATTTGCTTCTTTGAAGCTTTCTGGACATCAAACCAAGATGCTTCTGATTACTTGGACGAAATTTTCTTCTTTGAAGCTTTCTGGACATCAAACCAAGAAGATAGATTGCCTTTTAATTGAACGTCATTTTGGTTCTCTTTTTGTCTAATATGCAAATGAAACAAGACTTTGTTAGAAATCTTGTTTTGTTACTCATTAACTCCCACTTAATGCTTAGGTAGCCACCTAGGCATAAAGGACTACTTAGTCATTTTCAATTTTGTGCCTTCTTGCCACGTGTAATTAATAAATTTCTATCCACTAATTAGTTAACTAGGTAATGTTCCGTTAACCGGTAATTAACCAATTACCCGTATAATTAAGAACTATCTCAATTTACCTAAAAATACTACTCATCTTTAATATACTTTATACATCATTTTATCAGGACCATATGGTACCTTGCATGGTAATAGTTCATAATTATCGGGTATTATCGCTCGACCCGTATTTTATCCTAAATTGGCCACTTTCAACGAAACTCATTTTCTTTAATTCATGTACCCTTTATCCTTCATGACACTTACTTCTCATTTGTTATAAATAGCGTAAATACGTTAACCTCAAGATAATCTCAGTCGCGAGTCTGCGTCAATTAACTGAAGACGAAACTTTTAGCGTACGAAAACGTAAGATGTAACATTTGTACTTGATTGTACAAATCTTGAGACAGGTGCATCTGGCCACTAATTCAGCACGTAGATTGATTCCCCAACTCGAGACTTCCCGATGAGCTGTCCTTTTTGAGCCGTTTTGCAGTAGTCGGGGTCTCTCTTATGCTTTATTTTCTATGTATTCCCTTTCAGATAGTAGGTTAGCATTTGTTTTGTATATTCTACTAGATTGCCCACATACTTGTGACACCAGGTCTAGGTACACACTAGTAAACATATGACTTTTGTTTTGCTTACATGAATTTGATTTTTATCTGTTGCTTCCACTTATTCTCGTTAAAATTGCAACCTTATAGACTTTCTTAACAAATAGGAAAAAGTCACTACTTACTAATTTATTTAAAACAGGAGTTCACTAGTTGATTAGTGTTGGATTGCCTAACAATGGTGTTGGCCGCCATCACAGCGTATGATGGAATTTGGGTCGTGACAACATGGTATCAGAGCACTAGGTTCACATAGGTCTCACAAGTTATGGGAAGACCTGGTACAGTCTTACGGATTAATACGGAGACGTCTGTACTTATCTTCAAGAGGCTATAGGGTGTTAGGAAACTGCTCTTTATTCAACGCCTATCGTGCAGTTGATAGCATACTAAATTTCCTTCATCTATTCTCTCGTAGATGGTAAGGACGCGTACGATGAACGTTCTAGACCCGGCAGTAGCTGCTACCCCGTTGCTAGAGTCTGAGGCAAAGGTCGGGGGACGGCACCGACCCGAGGTAGGGGACAAGGGTATGCCCCAATTGCACCACCAGTGGATCCTGTAGATGATCCCGTTATTGAGGAGAAGGGCAAGGTGTCTGCAGCAGAGCCTACCCAGGTAGATTTCATGACAGCACCAGGCTTTCAGGAGGTCATGTTCTATATGTTGTGGTTCATAGATTCTATGACTCACGCTGGTTTATTTCCAGCAGACCCAGTCACAATACAGGCGGGAGGGGGAGCACAGACCCTTACCGCTCAAGCTCCTGGGTATGCAGCTGCAGTGTATCAAACTCCGAGTACACTACTTGTGGATAGGGCCCAGATAGTTGCAGCAGTTGTACCTGAGCCTAGACCAGTTGCGGTCAATGAGCCACAGAAGCTGTTGGACAGATGGACTAGGCTACACCCTCATGTATTCGGAGGTGAGAGCATGAGGATCCCCAAGACTTTATTGGTAGGTGCAGCGACAGACTGCACAACATGAGGATATTAGAGTCGCATGGGGTGGATTTCACTAGTTTCTAGTTGGAAGGCATGGCTCGCAGATGGTGGCATTCTTATCTTATTGGAACTCCAGTGGGTTTTCCTCCCATGACTTGGGATAAATTTGCACGGTTTTTCTCGGATAGGTATTCCACCCTCCCAGAGGGAAGAGTTACAGTGTCAGTTTAAGCAGCTCGAGCAGGGTCAGATGTCTGTGACCGATTATGAGGCAATATTTTCTGAGTTGTCTCACCATGCACTTATGATACTTCCTATGGAAGCAGAGAGAGTACGGAGATTTATTGCGGTTTTGCACCCCCAGTATTCGGGCTAGCATGGACAGAGATGTAGAGATGGATACTGATTATCAGCTAGTAGTATAGATTGCACAAATGATTTAGGGCTACAGCCGGAGAGGTAGAGTGAAGATACAGTAGGACAAGAGGACCCGATTCTCTAGAGAGTTTAGAAGTGCCCCAGCTAGGGGCAAAGGTTAGTTTGGGAGGGGTCAGCCTAGCAGGCCCACATATCTAGCACCACCACCTCCTCGGGGTGCTCCAGCGCGACCCGATTTTAATGTTATAACAGAGAGTTGTTATTGCCCACCAGTTCATCAGGGTTCTTTCGGTACCAATTTTAGTGCCATCCCAGAGAGTTCAAACCACCCACAAGCTAGGGTTTTCATAAAAATTCAAAACCCGAACGAACCAAAAACCAAACCAAACCGACCAAAAAAATTGATACTTTTTGGTTTGGTTTGGTTTTGGTTTTAAAATTTAAAAATCGATCAAATTTAGTTTGGATTTAGTCTTAATTAAAAAAATCAAACCAAACTGAATATAGGAGTAGCTATTTTAAATTTATTATTACACATATATATATTTGTATACTTTTATACAAAGTTTAAAAAAATTTATAGTAAATATTAATCGTTTGCACTTTTAATACAATTCTTTACCTTTACATTCTAGTATAATTGGTAGTTTTCTTTTGTTAAGTGTAAAAATCTATTTCATGTTAAAAATAATATATTTTTAATTGAGTTCTTAAAATATTCATCACTATTTGATTCAATTATAATCAATATATCTTGGTAAATAATAGATTTCTCAAAGGGCACTTGATCTAAAATTGTTACATTAAAAATGTGGTCTCCGAAATATGTGTATGGTAGTGTATGTCTTATATTTAAGAAAAAATGACAAATAACCGAAAAAACCAAAAAAACGACATAAATCGAATCAAGAAAAAACTGACTTAATTGGTTTGGTTTTGTTCTAATATTTGAAAAATCGACTTACTTGGTTTAGTTTCTTTTTAGGGAAAACCGATCCAAATCGAACCATGAACACCCCTACCACCAGCCATCCGGGGTCCTCCAGTAGGTATTCATGCCATTAGGGCTAGACTTCAATGCAGAAGTCTATGGCATCGAGGGGTTTTTATGAGTGTGGGGATCCGGGTCACATGAAGCGATTTTGTCCTAGAATTTGGGGCAACACTGTACAGCAGGGTCATCAGCCCATGATTATAGAATCGGTCGTCCGACCGCCCAAATGAGGAGGATAGGCAGGTACGGCCATCGTAGAGGTGGAGGTCGGGTAGGGGGAGGTCAACCAACTACTGTCTAGTTAGGCGGAGGCCAACAAGCCGGCGCTCCAGCTAGGCTCTATGATTTTCCAGCCATACCAAATGCACTGGCCTTAGATGTCGTGATCATAGGTATTACTTCTGTTTGCGACAAGGATGCTTCGATACTATTTGATCCGAGGCTACCTATTCATATGTGTCATCTATGTTTGCTCATTTTTTGGATATTCCCCGTGAGTCCTTGGGTACTCATATTTATGTGTCCACTCTTGTAGGTGATTCTGTGGTTATGGATTGGATCTACCGGTCATGTGTGGTCACAATCTGTGGTTACGAGACTAGAGCGGACATTTTCTTACTTGGTATGGTTGACTTTGAGGTCATCCTAGGCATGACTGGTTATCCTCATATCTCGCCATCCATGATTGTCATGACAAGAATGTTACCTTAGTGATGCAAGAGTTACCAGCATTGGAGTGGAGGGGTTCCTCTGTAAGTACATCTAGTCGGGTCATCTCTTTTTTGAAGGCTCGACATATGGTCGAGAAGGGTTGTTTGTCTTATCTAGCTTATGTATGGGAAACCACCGTAGAGTTTTTGATGATTGATTTAGTGCTAGTAGACCGGGAGTTTACCGATGTGTTTCCTTCTAACCTTCCAGGCATGCTGCCAGATCGTGATACTGATTTCTATATTTATTTGGCTCCAGGTACCCAGCCTATATCTATCCCACCATACCATGTGGCTCCGAAAGAGTTGAAAGAGCCAAAGGAGCATCTTGAGAAGTTAGTAGCAAAGGGGTTTGTCAGGGCGAGTGTATCACCTTGGGGTGCACCAGTTTTATTTGTGAAGAAGAAATACGGAACTATGCGGATGTACATTGATTATCGCTGTTGAACAAAGTTACCATCAAGAGCAAGTACCCGTTGCCGCGTATCGATAATTTGTTTAACCAGTTGTAGGGTGCTAGGGTGTTTTCTAAGATTGACTTGGTATCGGGGTGCCATCATTTGAAGATTCGGGACTCAGATGTTTTGAAGACTGCCTTTTGTACTAGATATGGCCACTATAAGTGTCTAGTGATGTCCTTCGGCTTGACTAATGCCCAGTGGCATTTATAGATTTGATAAACCAAGTGTTCAAGACTTATATTGATTCCTTTGTTATTATCTTCATTAATGAAATCTTGATTTACTCACGTAGCTTGACGGAGCACGAGCAACATTTGAGAGTGGTGCTTCAGACATTGCAAGAACAGAAGATATATGCTAAGTTCTCCAAGCGTGACTTTTTGCTAGAGTCTGTGCCATTCTTGGGGCATGTTGTATCAGGAGAGGGTATTAAGGTGGATCCCTAGAAGATTGAGGCAGTTCAGAGTTGGCCACGTTCCACTTTGGTGACTGAGATCAGGAGTTTCCTGGGGTTAGCAGGTTATTATCGCCGGTTTGTGCCGGGTATTTCATCCATTGCGGCACCTTCTACTAGATTGATCCAGAAGGGTGCTCCGTTCCGTTAGTCCGATGATTGTGAGGCGAGCTTTCAAAAACTCAAGATAGCTTTGACTACATCACCGGTTCTAGTGTTGCCTTCCGGCTCAGAGATGTATACGGTATATTGCAACGCTTTACACGTTGGCTTGGGTTGTGTGTTAATGCAGGAGGGGAGATTTATTGCATATGCTTCACGTTAGCTGAAGATTTATGAGAAGAATTACCGTGTGAACGACCTAGAGTTAATTGCGATTGTTCATGCTCTTAAGATCTGCAGGCATTATCTTTATGGGTTGTCATGCGAGGTTTACATTGATCATCGCAGCTTACATCATTTGTTCAAGCAAAGGGATATCAATTTGAGGCAGCGTAGATGGCTTGAGTTACTGAAGGATTATGACATCACCATTCTTTATCATCCGGGAAAGGCAAATATGGTCGTAGATGCCTTAAGCAGGAAGGCAGAGAGTATGGGTAGTGTAGACATGTAATTTTTTACCTTCCTCGAGGTTTTACACATTACCTTTCATAAGATTCAAAAATACAAAATAGTTCTACTTTGTTCTCAGGAATATTAGTAGTTTCGTAGGAATATTATTTCAATTCAGCAATAATTTTAATCTAATTCCATTTTTATCTTTTAGTATGATATTTGAAAAATCCAAAAATAGATTTGTTTCAACGGTTAGCTTTATTTTAATAGTTACTTTACTTAAGTAAGATTAATTAGCAAATGGGTAGTATTTTTAATCTTGTTCAAGGAGAAAAAAATAAATTTTGGCTCAAACAACCCATTTTTTAGGCCCAATTTTCGGACCCTTAGCCCATAGATCCAAGCCCAATATCCATAAAACCTAACACTTTAAAAGGACTTTCTCCTATATCTTCACAACCTAGACCAAGATAAGACACAAATTCCTACACTCAAAAGACAGCAGCCATCACCCTTGATTGAAAACGAGCTATCCTTTATATACATTTTGCCTTCTCCGACGACCACTAGGTTCGCCTCAATCCTTAAGAAGCATCCTTCTCGCTACTGCCATATACATAAAAGAGCATCCTACACTTGACTTAGAGGCGAGATGAAATCTATGGAGCATTGTTTGATTGCTTCTTTAACTACTTTTCATTCTGTTATTGTTGAGAGAAGGCTTGTTTATATTTAACTCAACCATAGTTAGTAGATTGTTAGTTACCTAACTATAGTTAGTAGTTGTAGTTAGTTAGAACTAGTAAATGTATATACATACTACTGTAGCTAGTATGAATGACACAGTGTAGTATTTTCTCAGTTATGAAAATGAAGTAACCATCTTACTTCCTACACTCTTGTTCTTTCTCTCTTCTTCCTCCTCTGATTTTGTCAAACCTCCATAGCTAAGCTTTCAACATGGTATCAAAGCTCGGTTAATCGAGTGCGAGCTTAGCAATAATAAATCAGAGTGAATCAATCTCATAGCAGATCTAATCAATTGAGCTGAGTCTCAATTTGCATGTCTGGAATTTGTTCGATTAAGATTCAATTCGAGATAATTGATTGCATTTCTTCATAGATCTCTAGTGTATTTCAGACATCTAATAACGATGCCTTCTACTGAAGAATTTGCTGAAACTCGAGCAGTAAACCCAGTAGATCAAGTGGATCATCATCATCCCCTATACATTCATCCATCCGATACACAAGGTTCAGTTCTAATTTATATTGAGTTACTTGGATCTGAAAACTATTCAATCTGGAGTAGATCACTGAAAATCGTTCTTCATGGCAAAAATAAATTAGGCTTTGTTTTAGGCACATGCAAAAGGAGTAACTATGATGTTAGTCTTCATGATTTGTGGGATAGGTGTAATGCAATAGTGTTGGCTTGGATTATGAATACAGTAGCACCTAATTTGATTAATAGTGTTATCTATGCTTCTGATGCCTATACTGTTTGGGAAGACCTTAGAGAACGATTTGATAAGGTAAATGCTTCTAGATCTGCTTATCTACACAAAGAAATTGCTACACTAACACAAGGAGTATCATATGTGTCAGTGTATTTCTCACGGTTGAGAGAACTTTGGGATGAATATGAAACTCTCACTCCACCACCCTCTTGTGGTTGTCCTGAATCTAAGAAACATGTAGAGCACTATCAGCTTCAAAAACTCTATCAGTTTCTAACAGGATTGAATAACTCCTATGAAAATGCTAAGAACCAGGTGCTTATGACTAGACCCTTACCAAACTTGAATCAAGCTTATTCCATGATAATCAATGTTGAAAGTCAAAGGATTAGTGGAAAAAGTATGAATAATGCTAATGACAACAGTGAAGTTACTGCTATAATGAGTAACAGGGCCTATACTGGTGGTAATACTGGAGGATACAAATCAAGGAACTCTTTTAACAAACAAACAGTCTACTGTGACTACTGTAAGGGTAGAGGTCATACAAAGGATGTCTGTTTCAAGCTTCATGGATATCCTAGTGATTTCAAGAACAAAAGGAGAGGAGGATCTTTCAATGCTCAGGCAAATAATGTAAGCACCAAAGTGGATCCTATGGAGAATAACTATAGAAGTGAATCTTCAGAAGCACAAGGTTCTCAAGTAAATTGTCCTGCTCCTGCTCAGTTCTTCACTCCAGAACAATATCAACAAATTCTGCAGATGCTAACCAAGGATAAAGAGTTTGAACCTGTTGCCAACTCAGCTACTTCACAGACAACAGGTATTTCACATGCCTTTATGTCAACTTTAATGAATGAGGAGTGGATAGTAGACACAGGGGCTTCTAATCATATAGTATATAATTTGAGTCTGTTGGATTCCTATGAAAGGATATCAGAGAAGGATAAAAATAAGGTTCAATTGCCTACTGGTGAACATGTTTCTATTACACATACTGGAATTTGTTCTTTCTTCAGAAGTAAGAAAATAAAGAACATTCTCCACATTCCAGATTTCAAGTATAACTTGTTGTCAGTATCTAAGATCACAAAAGAGTTAAGATGCTTGGTAGCATTCTTTCCTGACTTTTGTGTGTTTCAAGAACTCTTCAGTGGAAAGGTTCTGGGGATTGGTAGAGAGGAACTTGGACTCTATATCCTCAAGGCTGCAGACAGACATGGTCCAGATCATCCTATATCTTCAAATACAAATACTATAGTTAGTGCTAATAAGACTGTTAGTCAGAATAATACAAATCTATGTACTGATTTCTCTTTGTGGCATAGAAGATTAGGACATGCTCCCTTAAAGGTTTTACAGAAACTACATAACCTTGAAGGTCTACCTAGAACTGAACATTCTCATTGCATTGTTTGTCCTATTGCAAAACAACCAAGACTATCTTTTCCTTCTAGCACTTCATGTTCTGTGTCTATCTTTGATCTTGTTCATGCAGATGTGTGGGGTCCATATAGATTTCCTACTCATGATGGTAAGAGATACTTCTTGACTCTGGTAGATGATTTTTCTAAATATATCTGGATCTTTTTCTTGACTACAAAGGCAGATACAATAGTAGTTTTAAGGAATTTTCTAACTATGGTGACAAATCAGTTCAAAACCACTGTTAAATGTCTTAGATCAGACAATCGAACTAAATTTATGAATGATCAAGTTCAACATTTGTTATAAAGTCTGGGAATACTTCATCAAAGTTCCTGTGTATATACACCTCAACAAAATGGAGTGGTTGAGAGGAGACACAGAAGTATTTTGGATATGGCTAGAGCTCTTAGATTCCAGGCTCATATACCTTTAAAATTTTGGGGAGAGTGTGTCTCCACTGCAGTGTATCTTATGAATAGACTACCAAATGAATCTCTTCAAAGAAAATCTTCTTATGAAGTACTGTTTCAGCAAACTCCATCTTTACATCATCTCAGAGTATTTGGCAGTCTATGTTATGCCACAAAAATGCAAAAATTTGACAAATTCAGCCCCAGGGCAATTCCAGCTGTTCATATGGGGTATTCTTCATCTCAAAAAGGTTATATTCTTTATGATCTACATTCAAAAGGATTCTTTGTAAGCAGAGATACTGTTTTCAAAGAAAATGTATTTCCTTTTAAGCATGAGCACATTGGAAACTCTCCATTATTTCCTATTCTAGAGTTCACAGACATGACATCAGAACAACATACTTCTCCTATTCATCCCATAACTTCTCCTATGCCTCATACAACTAATTCATCACCTACTTTATCTATTTCTTCTTCATCTCCTTCTTCATGTCCAAACTCTACATCTGATATGTCTATACTAATAACCACTGATATGTCTGCACCATCTCCTTCTGCACCTTCTGTTACCTCTTCATTACCTACTGAAGGTCTCAGAAGATCATCTAGCTCTTCAAATCCTCCTATATGGCTAACAGATTATGTTGGTCACTCAAAAACCTTCAACTGTTATCATCCTATCTCACATCATGTTTCATATAATCATCTTTCTCTAGATTACGGGGCTTCTCTTGCTGCCTGCTCAGCTATTATTGAACCTAGTACTTTCAAAGAGGCTAGTACAGATCCTAAGTGGATTGAAGCTATGCAGGCTGAGATTTCAGCTTTACAAAATAACAACACCTGGTCCTTGGTTGATCTGCCACAAGGAAAGGTTCCTATTGGATGCAAGTGGCACTACTGGAAAATTCACCTATGGCTACGCAGGGAAAACCGTTCCAATAGGAAAGCCAACCGTTGCCATAGATGTACTGCTACGGTTCAGCGCCCGTTCCACGAGCTGCCGTGGCTATAGAGTTTATGGAACGGTTTTTGGAACGGTTCCAGAAACCGTCGCTATATCATAGTCTATCGTTACGGTTTTTCCTCCTCCTGTTGGAATGATTATTCTTATCAATTGCAACAGTTAATAACCGTTACCATAAAGTTAAATGCAACGGACATAAACCGTTACTATATTTATCAAAACCGTTACAAGTATAATAGAAATGTCAACGATTTCTTTATGATATTACAACGGTTAAACTACCTATTGCAACGGTTAAGAGATTATTTTGGAACGGTTTGTAGATACTATGGCAACGGTTCACTAACATATTGCAACGGTTGTTAGATTATTTTGGAACGGTTTGCAGGTCCTATGGCAACGGTGATCTACCTATTGCAACATTTTTTATATGATTTTGGATTTCAGACCCTATGGCAACGGTTTTGTTAGCTGTAACAATTTAATTGAATTAAAAATAGTACCCCCTGTTGTAAATAAGGATTTTACGTAAATATACAATAAACTATAAAACACTAAAATTTATATAAACACAAAATGAAACTTTTGATAATCCAAATTGTCGGACAAGTTAATTATAAATCCATAGATAGTGATGAAACCAATAANCTGTTGTAAATAAAGATTTTACGTAAATATACAATAAACTATAAAACACTAAAATTTATATAAACACAAAATGAAACTTTTGATAATCCAAATTGTCGGACAAGTTAATTATAAATCCATAGATAGTGATGAAACCAATAACAATTTGATATTTCAACATCAAAAGTTTTAAAATGTTTTGATAACAAACATTCCTAGAAACCGCCACATGCATCTACAACAATCAATAATTCAAAATTCAAGTAAGGTCTAGATCTTCATCACTCCCTCCGTCTTCCATCTCTTCATCTACTCCACCTACAAAAGAGTAGTATAAAGTGAGATTTGCAAAATGGATTAAAGATAAAACATTTGCTATTTAACTCTAACAAGACATGAAACCATGTTCAAATGTGTGGAATCAAGGAGCCATGTATCAAGGAGTCATGTTCTCTTTATGCATTTTCAATGCATGTTATTTCCTGAAGCTATTGCCTTTGGTCTATTGTTTAAGACGTTGTTTATCATAATGATGTTGCTCAAGTATAGAAAATAATATAAAAACTTCTTCAAAAAAAGAAAACCAGCCCATGGGTTCCCTGTGACAAAACAGTTATGGACATATTGTCGGATGAAGATAAAAAACTACTCCAGGTGAGCATTTTGTATCTATTCTTTATTATGGTCACTCCAAAAGTACTCTTGCTCTTATCGTTCTCATCCAATACGTGCCAAGGTTGTTTGTTATTTTTTCGTTAAATCAGCAGATTATCAAAACTACAGGTTTTATTGCTAAAACAGCTTGGGCAGGAGCAACTTACAATCTCCTTCTTTTCATGTTAGCCAGTCATGTAAACACTCATGCTCATCTCTTTCATTTTGGAATTCGGTATCAGAAGACACAAACTAGAAATCACCTGGCTTGCAAGTTGTGTGCATTTTCTTCTGCTTCGTGTGCAGGTGGCAGGAGAAGAAGAGGAAAGAGAAGACGTGTACCTTGGGTGTTACTGCCAGCGGATGGACGGTTGATTGGTTGAATAGCACCTTGTTGTGCAGAAGCAGCTTCTCCAGGTGCACGAGCAATGAATATTAGCATGTCAGGATCAAGTCTTAAATCTGGGTTGAGACGTTGAAGTCGTGTAACGACGTTCATCGTAATATCTTGTTCCATAGCATCCTTTTGTGCATTGAGCTCTTCTAGCAATTTTTCCTTTTGTGCATTGAGCTTTTCCAATAATTTTTTGTTGCACCCTCTCTTCCATTTCCTCCATTTTTTGTTCTATTCTCTCATCAGTAGCATTTATAGAGGATCCGAAATCTCCTTTTTTCTTTTTTAAGATAGTTTTGTTGACTCCTCGTCGATACAATCTTGCCCGACCTGGGTACTCAGGTCCCATCACTGATGCAAAAGCGTCAATTGAATCAATACCATCTCCACTTTCTTGAGTGGATTGTATTCTCTCCTTTTCAGCCTACAAACCAAATGCAAGAGAATAAAGTATAAGTAAAATAAAACTAAGTCGATAATTAAGAACAAATAAATAATCACGATAATCTTTAAACTAGAAATTTCTTACAATTTTACTCATTGTACTCTCATAAGAGCTTTTGTATACTCGATCAGGTTTTTTTTTTCTTGTGGCCACAAATATATCTTTACTTGATAGACTATCCGAAGTATCGGCCATTTCCTTCTTTTTTTCCTAGTAAAAAAGAAAACTAGATAATAATGTTTTCATTCAAAGTTAGCAAGTTCATACTTAAAGAAAAATAAGAGAAAAAAATCAAACCTCGATGATTTGAGCAAAACTTGTTTTTCCAGCAGTGTGTGGATGCTGCAACTTTTTTCGATTCTCGATATTGATTTCAGACATTTTCTACAAATAAACAAGCAAATATTATTCATACTTAACTTGCACAATTGAAGCATACTTATGAAACAGTCTGTTATGGACCTCTGTTGCAACACCAGCGACTGACAACAGATGTTGTCTATGCGAAGATGAGGCAACAGAAACAATGGCTCAACATATTAAGCAACATCCTATTAACTCACTGATAAATAACAATCAACAGAGCATACAACAGCATAATTAACTCACTGATAAATAATAGTGTTATCATGTTCGAGTTACTACAATCAACAACCAACAGAAGAAGAAGAACAAAAGAAGAGAAGAAGAAGAACAGAATAACAAAAGAAGAAGAAGAAGAAGAAGAAGAACAAAAGAAGAATAACAGAAGAAGAAGAAGAAGAGAAGAAGAAAAACAGAAGAAGAAGAAGAAGAAGAAGAAGAAGAAGAAGAAGAAAAGAAGAAGAAGAAGTTGAAGAAACTTACTGAGATCTGGAGAAGAAGTCGTTGGAGCAGCAATGGTCGCCGCTGGAGAAGTCGCGTATGTTTGTTTGTTCACAGATGGTTTATTTGCCAAAATTTTTTTAAAAAAAAAACCTACCTGATGCCTTATGCTCGCTTAAGCGAGCTTTTTCTCACTTTTTCTACAGGCTCGCTTCTCGCTTAAGCGAGAAAAGCGCACGCTTTTTGAATGTGAGTCGCCTTTTTACATACATTGTTCCCAACTTGAGTTATACACCGACTGCAAAGCTATGGGGAAAAAGCAATCACTGAAATATCTGATAAGTTTTCCCATAGCACAAGCCAATCTTCTAGCAGTTTTACCTTCACCCTCTAAAAAGGCCGAATAAAAAGGACTTATTCTAGAACTGCAACATCCTATGAAAAGGGCCTTGGTTTTAGTATGCTTTATTTATTTGGTTCTCAATTCCTACATTGTCATACAACTTTAACCAGACTTTTCTTGCATTATTTTCGTTCGCTAGCAGTAACCAGACTTTATTTATTAGTATTGTGTTCTGCCCACAGTATACTAGCAGACAGAGTTGGCAAAAGTTTGATGTAATTACCTTGGCGGCATCGGAGTTCCAATAGTCAAGAAGATCTTTAAAGTGAGACGCAGGAA
>MU699481.1:2636-33841 GCA_026770625.1 Nicotiana glauca | reverse complement strand
TTCATACCTTGACATATTTCCAAATATCATCTTTTTTGTCTACTTTCCTCCAATCAAATACATTAAGAGGACAAAAGGTCTCATTCCTTCCCAATGTGCCGAAGAAGCTACCCAACTCTTTCACAACTTCCTTAGTGGGACCAATGGGTTGATTGAATTCATTTAGCACAATTATTTTACGGTCCTTCCTACCGTGCACACTTTGTATTTGAGTAGGGCCTCTTTTTCTTTTTGGCATAGAAGGGCCTGCACTAATACAAAACAAGTATAATCACCAATCACCACTATTAGTTAATTTTATGATTAAATTTATATATACTTGCCTGGTTCCTCAGATTGTTCAATTGCTTCATGATTGGTAGAATCCTCAGATGGTTCATGCACAGCTTGTGATGTAGGAGTGATGGAATCCATTGGTACTTGCCGCACTTGTTCTTGTACTCCTTGTGCTGTAGAAGAGGTAGAAATCAATGGCACTTGCCGCACTTTTTCTTGCAGTTGAGATCTTTGTGGAACCTTCTCAGCTTCTGATTGTCTTTCTTCATTTTCATGAAAGGTTCTTTTTGTTGTCAACGATTGATTTCGCAAAAATGCAAGTGATCGAGATTCTGATTGTCTTTCTTCATTTTCATTAGACCTTATAGCTTGAGAGGTTCTCTTTGTTGTCAACGACGAAACCTTTTGGTTTCGCAAAGATGCAAGTGATCCAGCTGGAATGCGGTTGGATATTTTTTTGTTTTTGCTTGAACACCCTTCTTGATTCATGACTATTAAAATCTCTGCCAGATTCAAAAAAGCAGACGCGAAATACTATAAGATGAGTACATATTACTGAAAAAAGGAGAAGTATGAAAAGAAAAGGTAGAGAGGCAAAACCTACTACCTTTCTGTTCAGCCTCCTTATGATTCAACACCTATTTGAGCACCTGAAGAATAAAGGAAGCATCAAATCACTCATTCTTGTATATAACATTCCCAACAAACAAAAGATAAAAGACATCAACATCTCACAAGACAAAGATATTCAACTTATCCTTATATGACTCAAGACTGTGATTGTCAAATGACAGTGGTTTAAGATAAGGGAAAAGGCAGAAAACGTGAAATTGATGACTACAGGATGGAAAATTGATGACTACAGGCAGAAAACAGAACTTAGTGACAAGGTGAAGATGAGAGAGAGGAGCAACCACAATTCAGTTACAGAAGATGACTCCAGATATAACAAAAGACCAAGTGGTTCTCACAAGTCGCTCAAAATTTTGTGCAGCAAAAGGAATGTTCACTGCAACTTCCACTTGGATTCTATCACCAAAGAAGCAGGTATATCAACGTCCTAGCAAACAAACAGAAAACTATCAGTAATCATAGAGTCAATAGTTAACAGAGTTGGTGATGAAAAAGCTTCAAAGGTTATAGTGAGTCCAATTCACAAACCAAATTAAACAGTAAGGTAATAAATTAACTGTAGGTCCTGCATTTCGTAAATTAACATTATCAAGTTAGGAGGGCAGAAATTACCAAAGTTCTTCAGATTTTCGCTGCACAAATACTCTGTATGATCCTTCTTCTAGCTTGCATGAACAATATTGGCAATCAGATCATTATACTTTGAGTGTAGTTTTCTATTCTGCCTGGGTGCAGGGAGCGGAATATAATCCTTCAGCCCTAAATTCTTCACAGGAAAGTTAACTGCATAAAATATAAAACTTAGCAAGTCAAATGATAAAAAAAGAGAAAACACATGCATAGGTAATATTGTGTGTCTAGTCTAGAATATGGATAATCAAGTTTGAGAACTCTTTCGCGATTTACACTCTCTTTTCTTGCAGCGAGGCGGGGCATGGAAGTGTCAGGGTTCTTTGGAGAGTGCTTATTGCATTTTATAAGCACAAGGTAATTAGCTTCATGCCATAGGTACTAGGAGAAGTGAATCGAAAACAAAGCCCTTCAAGTAATGCAACAAGTAGTATTAGCCTTTCTTTTTAAACATAATGATTAGTTTCCTTGTCTATGGTCTTGGCTGCCAAGTAATCACTTTTTTAAATAATAAATCTAGCTAGCTGGCTATTTGTGTAAAGATCATATTTTTACTCGCTAGGTTGCGAAGCAAAGAGGAATGAATGAGATTTAGGCTTGAGAAGAGATCTTCGAGCATTATAAGAGATCTATATATTATGTGGTTCCGTGTTCGACTACGAGTTAATTTCTGTTCTTGAATTTCAACTTTGAATCATCTCATCTGATGGACATATTACGTCTAGGATCCAGGTTAATGGGCTTAATCAATGTAATTGAATAAAGGATTATGAGTTTCACTGTACTTGTTCAGTCATGTAATCGTTGCCTTGAGTTGTGCTATTATAACATACTGCTATTGTATATAAGTTGTTCATTATCATATATCTACCGATTGTTCCAATCTAAATAAAATTATTTAACTGTCCACTTAGCAGAAAGCATTATGGCTTTGAAGAAACAAAGTAAAAATAATATACCCAATAAAACCAGACCCGGTATGTTACCAACTTTTTTGAAGGATAAGTTGCTGACCATTTAATACATCAGCTTTTTATCACAGTAAATTCTCAGAAATATAGACAAACAAATCTGTGAGATACCATTTACAGAAAGTAGAGTACTCCAAGAAACTCCATCCAAATTTTCATATGCTAAAAATGATTAAACACTAGTAAGATGATAATAGAGAAAGCCAAACATAACAAAGAACTTAGTAAAACAAACACCAATGTTTTAACACCACAGCAGAATTAAAGGGGTAATACACTAATGTAGTTGACCAAGTGTAATAAAGACCTCGCAAGCAGCTCTGTCACCCACAATTCATTTTACCGCTTCATAAAAAGAATAATCTTAAGTATCAAAAGAAGTGATCGACAACACAATAAATAATCTTAATATATATAAATGCATTATCACTTACTCTAAAAAGAATATATTTAAAAGAATTTCAGAACTTTCTTATTTAATCATCTTCCTCCATCCAATCCCAATCAGTATCATCAAACCCATCCTCCTCTTCCGATTCTTCCGATTCTATAATCATATCATGTGAATGTTGTGCGTTAGTTGGAATATTAACAATATCAACGGGTAGATCTTCTCTTGACCATCTAACGTCAACATCAAGTAATCTAGAGGAGGAACCAATGTCATTATTAGGTTCCCTCCAAAATGTGTCTTCAATATTGGGACAATTCTCTTCCTCTAGATCATACAAATCAACAGGTACTTTATTCCTTACATAATAAACATCTTTTTCAGTTGGATCCTCCACATAAAAAACTTGATAAACTTGTGATGCCAATACAAAAGGGTCATTTGTACTGCATAATCTATTGAAGTATACCCGAATTAACCCATAATCATCTATTTCATTATGAAACCAATCACATCTAAATAGTACAACGCTAGAACAACCCCAATAATCAACCTCAATGATATCCTGAATAGCTCCATAATAGATAACCTCACCATCGATGGGATTTTGGTCCCTAGCACTAGCAAAACTATCAGTTGTTGCCAATAAAGTCACTCCACTATTTTGAGTCTTGCCTCGGGAATTCCGTTCTTTGGTATGAAAACGGTATCCATTAATAAAATATGCAGTATATCTTTTGGCAACCATATTGGGTCCTTTGGCTAGCCATCGTAAATAATCTGGCACTACAATATTTTTAACTTTCTCCTTAAACCAATTACTGAATTCCCGACTATGATTCCTTGCTCTTTCCCATGCATTTGATCTACCGTGATTAACAATTAAATTCTTATGTTCCCTGCAATCATGATATTTCAACTTTAATCATTTAATAAACAAATATAAAATATAAATAAACATATATAAAATTATCTTACTCGATAAACTTTTCCATTTGCTCATCTTCGGTATTGAACAGAGCATATCGATGTGCTTCAAAACATAACTGTGAATCCATGAGAAAAGTATTTTTTTTCTTACTTCCAATTGGATGGCCTATATTAGGGAATAAAGGTGAAAAATTTTGAGAGCACTCATCATCCATAGTTTGGTACCTACTGAATTTTGTCTTCACGCCATCATGTAGGTATCTCGAACAAAAAGTCAAGCACTCATCAGCCAAAAACCCCTCTGCTATTGACGCTTCTGGACAAGATCGATTGCGTACAAACGCCTTGTACTTACATAGGTTTCTCTCAATGGGATACATCCAACGAAGATGAGCCGGGCCCCCAAGCTTAATTTCATTAACCAAATGAATAGGCAAATGTGGCATTATGTCAAAAAATGTTGGATGGAAAATTTTTTCAAGCTCACATGTTATTTCAACAATTTCAGACTGCATTTTTTCAAGATCTCTTTTCCTTATGACCTTACTACATATAGCTCTAAAGAAATTTCCCAACCTAATCAAGGCCAATGAAACATTCTTGGGCAACACTTTTCTAACAGCAACCTGCAGCAAGTAATGCATCATAAAATGAGCGTCATGACTCTTGTACCCTGATATTTTCATCTCCTTCACATGCACGCGTTCTGAAATATTCGAAGCACACCCTTTTGGTAATTTAGCATTTTTCATGACAGTACAAAACAAAATTTTTTGATTTGTTTCCATGTAGAAACAAGATTTAGCCAAACTTACAGTTCCATTATTGTTTGTTTTTGGTTGTAGCTCCTTTCGTATCCCCATTTCTTGCAAGTCATAGCGAGAATTTTCATGGTCCTTTGACTTTCCATCTATTTCCAATAAAGTCCCGATCAAACTATCACATATGTTCTTCTCAATGTGCATCACATCGATATTGTGCCTCAATTTGGTATGCACCCAATATGGCAATTCAAAGAAAATGGATCTCTTTTTCCATAGGCCCTTAGCACTCCGGCGCCTTTTTTTAGTTCCTTTTCCAAAGATATTGTTGAATTCAATCAGCTCTTCAAACACTTCCTCACCCGTCAAAGGATGGGGTGCAAGTCTGTGCTCCTCTTTATCGTTAAATGACTTCTTATCTCTTTGGAATGGATGATCAACAGGCAAAAATCTTCGATGACCCAAGTAACACATCTTGTGACTATGTTTGAGATATTGAGAGCACGTGTCATAATTGCAAGTGGGGCATGCCAATTTCCCCTTAGTGCTCCATCCTGAAAGCATAGCTAATGCTGGAAAATCACTAACTGTCCACAATAAGGCAGCACGCATTCGGAAAGTTTGGTTGGTTACAGCATCAAATGTGTCTATCCCCGTTTCCCATAGTTCCTTCAATTCTTCAATTAATGGTTGTAGGTAGACGTCTATATCATTTCCCGGAGATAATGGACCTGGAATGATCATAGATAACATTATATACTCTGGCTTCATGCAAATCCACGGTGATATATTATAGTTCATTAACATAACATGCCACGTGCTATGAGAAATGCTCATCGTCCGAAACGGGTTGAAACCATCACTTGAAAGACCCAATCTAACATTACGAGGATCGCTAGAGAAATCTGGGTGCAAAGAATCAAAATCCTTCCAAGCTTCCCCATTAGCAGGATGTCTTATATTCCCATCGTTGAGTCGTTCATTAGCATGCCATCTCATTGTAGCAGCCGTTTCAGGACACATGAATATCCTCTGAAGCCTAAGCTTTAAAGGAAAGTACCTTAAAATCTTTATGGGAATTTTAGAGCTTGCATTAGTCAAAGGACCAGGATTCTTCCATCTTGAAGACCCACAAATAGAGCAATTATCGGCCTTCTCATTTTCTTTCCAAAATAACATGCAATTATTGGGGCATGTATGTATTTTTTGATAATGAAGACCCAAATCTTTTATCATGTTTTTAGCCTTGTTGAAAGATTATGGTACCTAAGCAAAGGGAAATGCCTCTTCTATCAATTCTAACAAATATGAGAAGGCCACATTACTCAACCCATGCAAGGATAGCAAGTACAACCGAATAGTGAAACTGAGTTTACTAAAATTTTCACACCCCGGATATAACTCTTGTTTTCCTTCCTCTAGTAATTTGAAAATTTTCCTTGCTTCTTCAGATTGTCTTTCCCCAGCTCCTTCTTCATCCCCTGCATGACCCTCTATATTTTTAAATGTATCATGAAGCATTCCATCAATATCATCACGCATGTTAGAACCTTCATCATCATTGCTTGGAGAAGGTGTATTTCTCGAGGAAAATTCCTCCCCGTGGAAAACCCATTTGGTATAACCATCAACAAACCCATGAACAACCAAATGATCCTCCACCACATTTCTATAATGCCAATAGCGATTAATACACTTTTTGCAAGGACATAATATTTCATTTCCTTGGGTAGCTCGTTCAAATGCCTTATCAAGAAAATTATTCACTCCACCTATATACTCATCTGTCCATCTAAGGAGATTCATCCAACTTTTATCACCATAATCAATGGATATCCTATATAATACATTCAAATCACCGAAACTAATATTCAAGGTAAGCAAGGTCCAAGGATCAAGAAAGCCATACTTAGGTAAAAAAACCTCTTATTTAGGTCAAGGGATCAAGGGAAGGTTGAAGAAGAGTTTTGAAAAAATATTTCACAAAAAGGAATGTAAGAGATATTTGAGTTGGACGTAATTTGTTTACACTTTTCTCAGGTCCTCTGCCTTTAGATTTCTCTGTTTGGAAAAATCTTACTAGTCTCAACTTGTCACACAATAGATTCAATGGCAGTATTCCTAGCTCAATTTCTGGTTTGAGTCATCTTAGTTCACTGAATCTTGCTAATAACTCATTTTCTGGTAATATTCCTGATTTGCATTTGCCTAACTTGCAGCTACTGAATTTATCATACAATAATCTTATAGGTAAAGTGCCAAAATCACTTCAAAGATTTCCAAAGAGTGTGTTCATTGGTAATGATGTGTCTTTACTTGACTATACTGTTTCAAACTCTCCTGTTGTTGTTTCACTTCCTGAGCAACCAATTCCAAAATCCAAGAACGATCGGAAATTGAGCACAAAAGGCACTCGATAGAAACAAAAGGCACAAAAGCGTGGATGACAATTCAAAGGGGTATGGCACACAGTGAAGGCATGTGTCTTGGTACTCTAAATTTGAGTAGAGTTTTAAAATATGACACAAATCTCTGGACAATACATTTTCCAACAGAACAATCACGTGCAATAGAAAGAAAAATGAGCAGCTGGAGACATAACTAGGCAACAAAGGGGCAGTACACTTTTTGGCGTGGAATTTTAAAATCAATTGTTACAATCTGGGCTACAATATCAACACACTATGTTAGCTTGACAAGTCCAAAAGGAAGACATATAGCAGGAACAATAATAACACGAAAGGGAATAAGTGCAGATGGCATCAGAAGATTGATACTCACACACTTCTCGCGGGTGCACCAGCCAAAAAATATGGAGTACTACGATTATGATAACTTGGAAAATAGGAGGAGGGACATGGGAAGTGATATTCACGGTAGACAACCAAGTACTGGAGAACATCTATATCTACTGCGTTGTCACTCACTATGACCTCGACGGCTGGTATTAACCCAAAGTTCTCATTCCCTTTAGGGTATTGGAAAATCAGAAAGATTAGCAGGGGAAGGGAGATCCACCGAAGCAACAAAATCAATGAGCAAAAACAAAGGCATTTCAAAAACAAAATCACAGCAACATTCTCGTCCATTTAGATGACAAATAAAATCGCAATAGCTGACTTACGATTTAAACAACTCAGAAATTTAAACAAACAAAGAATTAAAAAAACTGCTAAAAAATAACCTTCAACACCCACACGAGTTATGATATCAAATAAGATTTGCGATGGCCATTTTGCATACTTCATTGCAATAAAGAGCAAGAAATTAGAAATCAAAACTCAAAAGGAGCTAGAGAGTAACCTGTTTACGATTTAAACAACCTAGAAATTCGCTTCTGTTGTTGAGCCTGGAGTGCGAAATTAAGCCTTCAAATTAACGAATTTTTGAGTTTGAAGAAAGTGTTAATGGATGCTTGGATCGAATCTGGACCTGGAGAAGCTCTGATGATGGAATCGCGCGACTCTCTCCTCGTTAATTCCAGTAAAACAAAAATTAGGGATTTTAGTATTCTATATTTCTATTAGATATAAAAGTTAAAAAATAAAAATTGAAAATAAGATTGTGGGCCCCTTTAATAATTTTAGCGGGTATAGAATTTAGCTGAAAAATTTAAGGAGGGAAATAATTACCGTAACAATAGCTATAACCGTTACACTAGAGTGGTTTATGGCTAAGGTTACAAGAACCGTTGCCATAGATGCCTCTATGGGAACGGTTTTACGACTATTGCTACGGTTAGGTTAATAAGTGTCCTATTAGTTCCTATATTTTTTGGTAACGGTTCAAACCATAACAATACACCATCTATAGCAACGGTTACTGATCCATAGCGATAAAAAGCGTGACATAGCTCCAATTTCTAGTAGTGTGGGTATTCAAAGTTAAATATAAATCTAATGGTGATGTGGAAAGATATAAGGCCAGACTTGTAGCTAAAGGCTATAGCCAACAAGAGGGTCTAGACTATACTGAAACTTTCTCTCCTGTGGCCAAGATGGTCACAGTGAGAACTGTAGTTGCTGTAGCTGCTGCATACAATTGGTACATCTTTCAAATGGATGTACATAATGCTTTCCTTCAAGGTGATCTTAAGGAGGAAGTTTACATGGAGATTCCAGATGGCTTTTCAAGCCAGGGGGAGATTAAACAGGTATGCAAACTACATGAATCCTTGTATGGTCTGAAACAGGCCCCCAGACAGTGGAATCTTAAGCTAACAGAGGCACTTTTGGACATGGGATTCAATCAAAGCCACTATGACTATTCTCTTTTCACACAAAAAAGAGGAGCTGGTCTTGTAATTGTTCTAGTCCATGTGGATGACTTGTTGGTGACTGGTAGCAACTTATTCATTATCCAACAAGTTAGAAAAGAGCTGCAAGAAAAATTCAAAATGAAGGATCTAGGAGAACTGAAATATTTCCTAGGTATTGAATTTTCTAGATCAACAAAAGGAATCTTAATATGTCAAAGAAAGTATGACTTAGAGTTGATATCTGAACTTGGCTTGGCAGGAGGAAAAGTAGCTTATACACCTCTTGAGTTCAATCACAAATTCACTTCCATAGAGTTTGATCAAGTGGTGAAAGGCAGTGATTCTGAGGATGAACAACTTGAAGATAGAGGTAACTATCAGAGGCTAATTGGGAGGCTTCTATATTTAACCATGACTAGGCTAGATATAGCCTTTGTGGTGCAAGTACTCAGTCAGTATATGCATGCACCCAAGGCATCTCACATAGAGGCTGCTAAGAGAGTAGTAAGATATATTAAATCTACTCCTGGACTGGGACTACTTATGCCAGCAAATAAGTGTAGCAACTTAGTAGCCTATTGTGACTCATATTGGGGAAGCTGTGTGGAGTCAAGAAAGTCAGTCACAGGATATGTGATCAAGTTTGGTGATGCATTGATTTCTTGGAAGTCAAAAAAACAAAATACAGTGTCTAGAAGCTCAGCTGAAGCAGAGTTCAGAAGTATGGCAACTACAGTAGCTGAAATTGTGTGGCTAACTGGACTTTTCAAAGAATTAGGAGTGGATATCACAGTTCCAGTGCCTCTGCATTGTGACAGTAAGGCAGCAGTCCAAATTGTTGCTCATCCTATCTTTCATGAACATACTAAACATATAGATATTGATTGTCATTTTGTAAGAGAGAAACTAATGCAAGGACTTATACAGACACAACATGTGAGAACAGCAGAACAATTGGCAGATGTATAACTAAAGCCTTGTGCAGGCCACAACATGATTATCTACTCAACAAGCTGGGAATGAAGAGTATATTTCATCCCTCAGCTTGAGGGGGAGTGTTGAGAGAAGGCTTGTTTATATTTAACTCAACCATAGTTAGTAGATTGTTAGTTACCTAACTATAGTTAGTAGTTGTAGTTAGTTAGAATTAGTAAATGTATATACATACTACTGTAGCTAGTATGAATGACACAGTGTAGTATTTTCTCAGTTCTGAAAATGAAGTAACCGTCTTACTTCCTACACTCTTCTTCTTTCTCTCTTCTTCCTCCTCTGATTTTGTCAAACCTCCATAGCTAAGCTTTCAACAGTTATCCTGAAAAACCGTGGAAGATTTTCGTCAAACTTCCTTTATGGAAGTATAAGCAAACCAAGGATATTGTGTGCTTATCATTAAAAGTCCAAACTCCACTCTCCTTCTCTAATGGGTGCAGAGCGCTATCCTCCTCATTGGTTCAATGTTTCCCCCATGATGAAGTCGACCGATGACCATTACAGAATTTTGGCCCGTCTTATCTCAAAACATGCATGGCTCTACACAGAAATGCCTGCTGCAGAAACAGTTGTCTATCAGGCTGGCAATTTGCGGTCTTTTTCCCAAATGACGGATGATGAATATCGTTGTTTTATTAGTAATTGTCATGGTCAACTTCTGATCGAGGATTAAAAGATGCTTTTGAGAAGTTCAGAAATCTTGTTGATGCAAAGATTTGACAGTACAATTAGACAATCGGGGACAACTTTCATCGAATTTTTGAGATTCTTCAAAGTTTTCCGGTGTCGATTCTAGGTTCTATTTTGTAATTTCAGTGTTTCAGTCCAAAGATTGTTGCTTTGTTTAGCCCGATTGATTTGCAATTTTCAACTTTATTTGTCTATAAAAGGTCCATTTTTCAATTTTCATTCTCATTTCATTATGTTATGATAGTTTGGTGCACGTGTTGGTTGATTTGTGATTCTACGTTGTTTGAATAGTATGTTTTAGTTTTCATTTAAATTGTTTTGATTAGTTTTTATTTCGATTTTGATATATGTAGTCTTGATTCTTGAATAAATATTTTTAATTGGGTAGATAGAAAATTGGAGTTGTTTCTTTCTTGGCAAGAAATAAGAATGGTCCATAAGATGGATCTTGAACTGTAAGGAATTTAGGCTAAGTAATAGATCATGTTAGCTAGCCTATTTACTCCCTATAATATCTTGTCCATAAATTCGAAATCATAACAATCTCAAAACATTAGGAAAATAATTCAAATGCGCTATTTTCTTTAGGCGTGAATAATAAATCATCGTAATTATGGGTACGGCTCTTGTGGCATAGTCACGATACGTAATTCCCAATTCGGGTGTGCATTTTATGTGACTCAGTCATAATTTTAAATAATAATAAAATATACATGTTTTGTATTGTGGGTACGATTCTCGTGACACGATTCGCAACATGTACCAAAACCAAACAAGTGCGCGACATCGCGACTTGTTCGAATAAATTCCATAAATAACTAAAAGCGTTTAAATAAAATTAAAAGCAGTTGAAAGTTAAAATTGCACGATAGGTTTTAAACATGTAACAAATTATATAATTAGGCCAATTAATAGTTGAGCGACCGTGCTAAAACCACGGAATCCGAGAATGCCTAACACATTCTCCCGGGTTAACAAAAATCCTTACCCGATCTTCTGTGTTCGCCCATAAATAAGAGTCAATTTTTTTTTATTTGGGATTTAAAATAAATCGGTGACTTAGAATATCATAATTATTCCATGTGGAGACTCAGAATAAATAAATAATACCATTTGGATTTATGTCACTTTAATTAGAAAAACTCTCCTATCCCTTTCCGGTTAAAAAGGATGTGTAATAGCTCTGGAGACTCTACTAGGGATAAGAACCCAGAACCCTGGTTTAGGGTTCAGAATTCAAGCTTAGAATAACTGTTATAGTTGGATTTTGTTTATTATTTGATTTTTTCGTGTTTGAGCCTCATGTGTTAAATGTCACTTTTTACCGCTTTGATATTATGTGAAGTATATAAAAACTGTTACGAAACCCTTCTTCTATCTAAGTCTTCTAAATCTTCTAGGAAGTGCACGCTGGCGTGACTTCTTTTTTGTTAGTGTCATATCCTTAATTTAGAACGAAGTTCAGATAAGTTACAAAGCCAGATGATCTTTTGGTTACCGGTATGCTGCCCCCTCAACTCGAGTTGTCCGCTCAGGTCTTAATCCAAAGAAGTTGAAAAAGGAAAGAACCAGCATTTGCAGCTAACGAGCATCAAGATTCATATCAGAGTCCGCGTGAAGAACTAACCAAGACTCAAGATCAAGCTTCAGAAGACTCATAGATAGGAATCTTGTAACTCGTAGTTGATAGGCTTAGTTAGTCTTTTTAATTTTGATTTTTGATGTAATAACAGGACCGCGAACCAGAACTTCGATGGAACGGAATCTCACTCGACTCTCTCATTCTTTCAACATACTCTATCATCTTATTCATTTCTAAACTACACGTGGCCTGATTCCTTTATAGCCAAGTATATATAGGCAACTCAGATGCCAGGGCTAGGTCACATTCTCTTTTATTTTAAATTTTGGTCTTTCTAGATAAGGGTCGGGTCAAAAATTTATCTCGTCGTTCTTTATCTGAAAACTCGTCGTGTTTCTAGTCAAAAAGGGGCAGCTGTAGACATGTAATTTTTTACCTTCATTAATCAGATAATTATGCCAATTATTAATAGTTGAGCGACCGTGCTAAAACCACATAATTCGGAAATGCCTAACACCTTCTTCCGGGTTAACAGAACTCCTTACCCGGTCTTCTGTGTTCGCATACCATAAATAAGAGTCAAATTTTCTCGATTTGGGATTTAAAATAAACCGGTGACTTGGAACACCATAATTATTCCAAGTGACGACTCTGAATAAATAAATAATCTCATTTTGATTTATGTTACTTTAATTGAAAAAACTCCCCCTATCCCTTTCGGGTAAAAAAGGAGGTGTGACAGGTAGCTTGGTATTCATTTTAGTGGAGGAGAGGCCACTAGCTTTTGGACATTCAATACTTGGCTAACAGACTTGTGAGGTTTGACATTTCAGAGCTCAGTCGAGTTCTTGCATGTGTTGTTTCCCAGTCTTCACTATTGGAGCAGATCAAGGCTCGACAGTTTGATGATCTGCACTTGGCAGTCCTTAGAGAGATGATACTACACGGTGGTGCCAAGGAGGTTTCCATGGGCAAGGCTGGCGTTTTGCGACTCTAGGGTCATCTATGTGTTCCTAATGTCGAAGGCTTAAGGGAGAGGATTCTAGAGAAGGCACACAGCTCTTGGTATTCTATTCATCCAGGTGCTATAAAGATATATTGTGACTTGAGACAGCATTATTGGTGGTGGCAAATGAAGAAAAAAATAGTTGAGTATGTGGATAGGTGCCTAAATTGCCAGCAGGTCAAGTATGAGCACCAGAGGCTAGGTGGCCTACTTCAGAAGATGACTATACCTGAGTGGAAATAGGAGTGCATTACCATGGACTTCGTAGTTGGGTTCATGGACCTTGCGGAAGTTTGATACAGTTTGGGACATTGTCGACATGTTGACCAAGTTTGCACACTTCATTCTGGTTGTGACTAGATATACTTCATAGAAGTTGGCCCAGATTTATATTCCGGGGATAGTTCGGTTGCGCGATGTGCTTTTTTCCATCATATCAGATATAGGCCCTTAGTTCACTTCGCATTTTTTGAGAGCCGTACAGAGTGAGTTGGGGACCCATGTAGAGCTCAACACATCATTTCAGCCACAGACCGACGAGTAGTCAGAGCGGACAGTTCAGATATTGGAGGACATGCTAAGAAAATATGTGATTGACTTTAGGGGACAGTGGGATCAATTATTGCCTTTGGCCGAGTTTTCTTACAACAACAACTATCAGTCCAGCATCAAGATGGCTCCATTTAAAGATTTAGATGGTCGGAGATTTCGTTCTCCCATCGGGTGGTTTGAACCCGGAGAGGCTAAGTTATATGGTACTGATTTGGTAAATGATAGCTTGGAAAAGGTAAAGTTGATCTAGGAGCGACTTCGCACAGCACAGCCCAGACAGAAGAGTTACGCGGATCAAAAGGAGCGTGATGTATCATTTATGGTTGGTGAGAAGGTTCTCTTGAAATTCTCGCCGATGAAGGGTATTATGAGATTCGTGAAGAAGGGCAAGTTGAGCCCAAGGTTTATAGGCCCATTTGAGGTGTTGAGGTGAGTTGGGGAGGTTGCTTATGAGCTTGCTTTATCTCCTAGTCTATCAGAGTTTCATCCAATTTTTCACGTGTCTATACTCCGGAGATATCATGCCGACTTATCGCATGTATTAGACTTCAGTACTATTCAGTTAGATGAGAGCTTCGGTTATAAGGAAGAGTCAGTTGTTATTGTTGTCAGACAGGATCGCTAGTTGAGATCCAAGAGGATTTCCATGTTAAAGGTTTAGTGGAGGGCCAACCAGTCGAGGAGGCGACCTGGGAGTCCGAGGAGGATATGCAAAACAGATATCTAAACTTATTAGCACTTAAGTTATGAATCTAAACTCGTTCGAGGACGAACGTTTGTTTAAAAGGTGGTGAATGTAAGGACTTGACTGGTCGTTTTGCTTTCTAGAACCTCGTTCCCCTAAATAAGACTTCACATACTTGTTTTTACTGATTTATGACTTGCGGGGATGGTTGGTTCGGGATTTGGAAGAGTTTGGGTTGAAATTAGAACACTTGGTTCCTTAAGGCTGGCATAAAAGGCCAACTTTGAATTCGGTCAAAATTTTGAGTAAATGACCTCGGAATCGAGATTTAACTATTCCAATAGGTTTGTATGATGATTTCGTACCTGGACGTATGTTTGTATCGGGTTTTGGATGACACGGGAGCGTTTTGGCGCCTAATAGTGAAAGTTGGTTCTTGAAGAACTTTAAAGGTCTTTAAATTTGGTTTGGAGCGGGTTTTGGTGATATTGAGGTCTGAATTGAATTATGAGATCGAGAATAGTGTTGTAATGTCATTTAAGACTTGCATGCATAATTTGGTGTCATTTCGAGTAGTCTAAGTATGATTCGGCACATTTAGAGAATTTGGAAAACTTGAAGTTCAAAGTTAGATTCAATTTGATTTTGGGTTATGATTCTTAGTTTCGCTGTTGTTTTTCGCGTTTTGAGAGTTCGTGAAAGTCCTTAGCATGATTATAGACCTATTAGTGCCTTTGGACGGGGTCCCGAGTGGCTCGGCGGAGTTTTAGACCCTTCAGAGCAAAGTATGAGAAACCAGAAATGCCCAGTTCTTCGCAAACGCAAAGGGACCATCATGTTCGCATAGAAGGAATTGGGACTGGAGGGAAAATTTGCTACACGTTTACGATAGCTTGTGCTCATTCGCGAAGGTATGGGGCCGGTGACCTTCGCGTTCGTGTGAGGCGACTCGCATTCGCGTATAGTAGCCCGGGCTGGGCTGGGACGCTTTGTTCTTTGCGTTCATAAAGGAGCCCTCGCGTTTGCGAAGGGTAGGCCAAGCCAGCCTATAGGTTTGCAGGACCTTGGTCGCGTTCGCGATGAGGGGCCTCCAGGGTTCTAAGTCATTTGTCTTTGCGAACGCGAGGCCTCTTTCGCATTCATGAAGTAAGAGGCAGCTGGGCAGTAAGTTTTAAAATCGGGACTTAGGCCTTTTTGGGGTCATTTATTACACTCTTAGGTGATTTGAGAGCTCTTAAGGAGGGGATTTCGACCTAGCTTTGTGAGGTAAGTAACTTTTACCTAATGTGAGTTTAATACATGGTTTATGAGTAGATTATAACATGTAAATTAGTGAAAATTATGGGTATAGAGAAAAACCTAGGTTTTTAATAAAAATTGAATTTTACCACGAAAATAGTTATGGAACTTAATAAAAATCATATATTTATGTTCCTAAGATTATACATAACAACTTTCTTCAAAATTTTCCGAAATCCAGGCACATGAGCCCGGAATGAATTTTAGGAATCTTGTACTTAGAATTAGGAAATTACTTTAATAGTTTGGACATGAACTTTTAAGCCTACATTGATTAGTTTTTACATTATTTGGATAGTTTGGATTGTTCGGCACCAAATTGAGGATTTGGAAATAATCTTGGACCGGAGAATAGGCTTTGAGGCGAGGTAAGTCTCTTTTCTAATATTGTAAGAGAAAAATTTTCCCATAGGTGAACTTAATTAATATGTGGTTATTTGTGGGGGCTACGTACGCACGAAGTAACGAGAGTCTGTACGTAGCTACTATTCCTGTTACGTCCGGGTAGGTTAGGCTTACACCATGCTTTGTGGACAGCGTTAACTGATAATATTTGTTGATTATATTGGATAAGAACTAAGTTGAAGATTTTAAGAATTTCAAAAGGTTTCAAGTAAATTATTATTTTTAAACGAATTGGGAAAAGTTATGCTATATTTATATTTAATCGCATGACAAGTATATTCCGTAAGCGGGGTGACTATTCCCACTACTCTCATGGGAGCGGGTCATTCGCCTCGGCAGGTTAATAGATGCATCTATGGTTCGCGTCGTTTGACCTTCGACAGTGCACAATTTACATTCTCTATGTTGATCGGGCCGAACGTCCTCGGTGAAATTTGTGAGAGATAATAGAACTTGAATCCCTTTTTATAATTGGTATAAATTTAATATGTTAGAGATCATTTTTTTAAATGAAGGAAGTGTTTTAGGTTTTTAAATATGATGGAAGAATTGTTAAGTTATTTCTTGTTCTGAGTTTATTATTAGTTCTGTATATCATGCTTATTTAGAATCACACATTATTATATTATTGGCCATAGCAAGTGTCGAAGTCGACCCTCGTCACTACTTCTTCGAGGTTAGACTAGATACTTACTGGGTACATATTTTTATGTACTCACGCTACACCTCTGTACTTGATTGTACGGGATTTAAGGCAGGTGTATCTGGCCACCAGTCCGTCGCGTGGACTTATTCCCCAACTCGAGGCTTCCCGGTGAGCTGCCCTTTTTGATCCGTTTTGCAGCAGCTGAAGTCTCTCTTATGCTTTATTTTTTGTCTATTCGTAGGTTAGCATTTGTTTTGTATATTCTACTAGATTACCCTCATACTTGTGACACTAGCTCTTGGCAAATACACTAGTAGACTTATGACTTTGATTTTGCTTACGTGACTTCGATTTGTATTCATTGCTTCCTCTTATTTATGTTAAAATTGAAACCTTCTAGATTTTCTTAACAAACAGGAAAAAGTCATTACTTACTAATTTATTTAAAACAGGAATTCACTAGTTGATGAGCGTTGGCTTACCTAACAACAGTGTTGGGTGTCATCACGGTCTATGATGGATTTGGGTCGTGACATATAATTTATTTATGATAAGCATATAATCATAAGTTATAATAATTAATAAATTAACAAAATTTTCTCATAAAAAAATAAATTTAAATAGGACAAAATATTTGAAGAAAAACAAACACTGTCTTCATCACCGCAAACTAAGAAAATGATATACCAAAAATTTGATGTCCTCATATTTATCACATACAATTCAAAGATTAGTACACAATCACATAGATATAAATATACAAAGGAATAGAGAATTTGCTTATCTTAAATAGTCAATGAGAATTACAGACTTGAGGGAGGGACGGGAGGGGGGGTAGATTGAAAATATACTTGGGACTGTGAGTATTGATCTATGAGTTTTGTTCTAAAAGGAATATTTTAAGGATAAATAATAAAAAATTTGATCAAACTTAAAGTGCTTATAAGCTAAAAATTCATAAGGTATGGGTGACCAACTTATGGCTTTTGACTTATTGTTGACTTATAAATATTTGGCTTATAAATACTTTTAACTTTACCAAATACATAAATAAATCAAAAAGTATGTATAAACTAATTTAACCGGCTTATAAGCTTACCCAAACACCCTCGAACTAAATACTTGTGAAACCATAAATCTATTTCACTGATCCGATTTTGAGATAAATGATAGAGTAATAGCCTGTTTGGCCAAGCTGGAGAATTCAACTTATTTTGAGAAGTGCTTTTTTCAAAAGTGCTTTTGAAAAAAAATACTTTTGGAGAGAAGCAGTTTGTGTTTGGCTAATCAGTCTGAAAAGCACTTTTGAGAAATAATTTGTGTTTGGCCAAACTTTTTAGAAAGTGCTTTTAAGTGTCAAATTGCGAATAAGAACATGAATAGATTTACTTAATAATTAATATTATAAGTAAATAAATAATCTCAAATTTTTGCCATTATATGCAATAATAAAAAAAATTATTTTATTTAAGTAAAATATGAAAATAAAATTAAAAAGTACTTAATTCTTTTAATATAAGTTAAATATATTAAAATTCCTTCAACAAATATAAAAAGCATTCACCCCTAAAGTTTTCCTAAAAATAAAAAAAAATATTTATAAATTAATATCCTAAGTATTAGGTTTAAGGGTTATTTTGGTATATACTATATTTTGTTAGGGGTATTTTAGGTAAGAAGAAAAGTCAAAACTACTTCTATTTCTTCCCAAAAATACTTTTTTTTCCCAAATAAGCTTGGTCAAACACCTCAGGCTAGAAAAAAAAGTACTTTTGGGAAGGAGAAAAAAAAAAAACACTTTTAATCTCCATGTTTGGCGAAGCAGGCTATAAGTATGTTGTTTTCCATCACATGGCTTACGGGCAACTGGCAAAATAGAAGAATAGGGGAGACGCAGCCGGCCTAAGCAGCCGAATTACCACCTGTGACCTGACAAGACAAACAAGAGTCCCTTTTCTTGTTTTCACCTACAACTCCCTTGATATAAATCCGCAACACTTCAGAAATTGTCGTCTCCATTTTTTCTCCCAAATTCGCTCTTCACAAGTGAAACAATCAAATGAAGAACAAGTTTTTCCTCTGTTTTCGACCCATTGATGTTGCAGATGACTCTCTTATTCACAAGCATGGTGTTGATCATCACTCTTCTTCAAGAAAAAAACATTATAAAGAAAATACAACTGTAAGTCTTTTTTTTTCTATCGATTGGTTCTTTCGCTTCAGTTTTATTATTACCTTGCCAGAGTTATTCTTTATTCTTACTATTTATTTTTCATTTTTCTCGAGGTTAATCAGAAACAAAGGTTATTTGGATTGGCTTTTACATTAGTCAAATCAGCTTTTAAGTTATTTTTAGTTTTTTTTTTTCAGCGTTTGAAAAAGTTAAAAAATAAGTTAAAAAGCTGTTTAAAATAAACCAAAAATAATAAGCTAGGCAACCATAGCGTATTGCTTTTTGTCTTATAAACTAAGTTACTTTGTTTAATTCAATCCAAACAGGCTCACAATTTTTCTACCTTAGCTTTTTAATGTAGAAATATAATCTATGTATACACTACTCTTTTCGTACACTACTCGTGAGATTTATTGAGTTTGTTGTTGTCGTTGCTACTGTTGGGTTTATCTAAAATCTTTTTGTGGTTTAAATTTTGACTAAGGTATCTTCTCTTTAATTTGCAGTGGAAAACAAAAGTTAAGAGAAGGAGTAGTAGAAAAGACATGTCAATATCAAAAGCAAGCTCTTCATCGTCTGAACTTTCTTATTCAACTTCATCTTTCTCATCAACTGCTTCATTATCAGCTGTTTCTATAGAAGATGACTTGTCAAGATCAAACTCAAACTCATCAATTTCATACGAGCAGAAAGAAGCTAAAAATGGTTCGGCTGAATGTGACAAATTAGTCATGAATTTTAGCTCGTTTTGTTTGTATTTTTTTGTTTTCGTTTTATTTTGCCTCATCTATATTGGCAGGGTTTATTCAATAGTCGCAACATCATTAGGGCTTATAGTTTTCTCCTTATTCGGACGCTGGAAATTGGAAAATCCTATGCCGCAGTTGCCGGAAATATTGAAGTAAGAAAACAGTGAAAGAAATCCCTCTGTACTCAGCATGTTACAACAACGTTTAATTTCTGAGTTTTTTTCAATTAATTGAGTAAGTTTCTTCTAGCTTTTGTACATTATCTTTTGCCGTGAAAATCTCAGGCATCAGAAAAAAGAAGATAAAGGGGTTGAAGACTTCATTTTTGCAGCTGGATAAAATCTGGAATTTTAGATAAACATCAACTCATTTTTAATAGTCTTTAATTTGCTTCCTTTCTAGTCGCTCTAAGAAAGAATATTAAATTATTGTTTGAAAAAAAATATTAACATTTTTTATTTAGTAAATTTTGTTTAATTCTTAATGACACTGGCATGACATATTTAAGATATAAATGACATATATAATAGGTTATATTACATTTTTAGTTTAATAGTATATAATTTAAAAGTCTTTCTTTAATTTTTTAAATTTAATTTCTAATCAAACTAAGACAAGTAAAATGAGCGAAGAGAATTCAGCTGTCATTTTTTTTTTTTGGCAATAAATGTAAATATTATCATAATAACCAACTGTTTTTTTTTTTTTACATCCTAAGAGCATCCAGTGTGCTAGATCTTCTAGTACATCCAGACCTCAAATATCAAAAATACTTACATACTACGAGGTTGTTTGGCTAAGCTTATAAGTTGGTCTAATTGGCTTATAAGCACTTTTTGGCTTATCTACGCGTTTGGTAAAATTAAAAGTGCTTATAAGTTAGTGCTTATAAGCCAAAAATAAGCCAAAAGCCATAAGTTGGTCTCCCCCAACTTATCAAATTTTAGCTTATAAGCACTTTAGGTTTGACCAAAATATTTACTATTCTATCCCTAAAATACTTCTTTTTAAAACAAAACTCTTCGTATACCCAGTTCTTCAGCTGCTCATTATTAATTTCAGCACTTTTATCCAAACACGTAACTGCTTATTTTTTGAATCAGTTTCAGCACCTAATACTTATCAGCTACTCTAAATCAGCTAAGCCAAACGGACTCTACTTCCTAAGTACATAGTCTTTGCATCATCAAGGGGCATTGCCTTGCTCTTTTGGATTCTACATACATGCTTAGCCTGTCCACCATCTCCTTTTTTATTTGTCCAATGCAAAATTCCAGGTTCAAAGCAATTTGTAAGATCTTCTGGTTCCTTGCTTGCCAAGTGTAATACACCATTGCTCCTATTATTGCTGTTGCAACCTCTTTCTTCATGTACTTCCAATGTTTTCTATTGATCCATTTTAACAGCTTTGGTATTGCCATGTTTGGTAGCTTAATTGCTGCCCAGCTTGTTAAAGCCTCTTTCATGTCTTTAAACCAACTACAGTCTCCAAACATATGTTGTTGTGTTTCAATTACTCCCTAATCACAAAGGCAACATTCACCATTGTCTGTTATCGGAATATTCTGTACTAACCTACTCTTTGTTTGCATTTTTTGTTGGTAAGCCAGCCACAAGACAAACCTATGTTTTGGCAGTAGTGTCCTGTTCCATATCAGTTTCATTTCCCTACATCTTGGCAAATATCCTACCATTGCATTATAGCTCCTAGATACTGAATATTGTCTATTGCTATTCAGCCTATATGCATTCCCCTTATACCATTGTGCCATGTTTTGTTTTCAGTTATTCAACTTCTTCCAATACCAACTGCAGTCACATGGTGGCCTGTGTTCCCAGATATTCCTACATGCTTTCATATACACCCTATTTACCCATCTCACCCATAGAACCTTTTTATTTGTCACTATTCGCCATAGTAGTTTCCTAACAGATGCTATATTTTAATTTTTACATCCCTTTATACTCAATCCACCATATTTCTTTGGTCTGCGCAGAACTTCCCATGATACCAAAGCCATGTTCCTATGACCTTCTGTAGTGCCCCATAGGTACTCCCTGCACTTCCTATCAATTGCTTTTATAACACTTTGAGGAAGAATAAAGACAGCTCCCCAAAAATTATACATTGCAAATAAGACTGAGTTAATTACTTGCAGTCTACCTGCATATGATAGAAGTTTAGCATAACTTGTTTGTATATTTGTTGTGATCTTCTCCACTAACCGGTGACATTCACTAAGAATGTGATAACATTGTTAGAAGTCCGCCAAGTTGAAAACGGAGATAACTTTTCAGTAGAAATTATTTTATCCCTTTTATATATTTACTTATTGCGAATCTAAATTAATTAAAATAGAAGTATCATCTTCTACGTTGATACATTAAATAAAAGAAAAAGATTAGCTTTACATAGCTTGTTTCAAAAATGAAAATTTAAAGGAAGAATCTTATCGAAATTATTGCCTTGTCAAACATCATCTTCAACGTTGAGACATTAAATAAAAGCAAAAAGCTAAGTTTATCATAAATCATTTGAAAAAATGAAAAAATTGAAGGAAGAGGCTTATCAAGATCATTGCTTCGCCAAACAAATTGATTGTCGCTATCCCTAAGGTTTACTTTTGGGAGTTGGATGGAGAAGGTTAGATGAGCATTGAATTAATTAAATGCATTCTCGTCAATTTCATGATCAGCTTTTGTGCCACGAGCATCACGCAAAGTGTCCAAACCTTTTCCACAGGAGTAGTATTTTATAGATTATTTAACTTTTGCTTCATATAGAAGTTAGGTTATAAAAATAAAAAGGCCTCTCGAGGTACGAAGTATTCTAACAAGGTCATGGAAAGAGTCGCATCTAGTTGCGAAGGTACATAGCTTAAGGGTGGTTAACTGACCACTTTTTGGTGAAATATTATAATGTACATATAGGTAAAATATTAGATTTTAATGGTATATAACGTATATTGAACACCCTTTATTGAGAACTTTTTTAACTTTTTTGAAGCTTGAACATCCTAAATAAAATTCATAGATTCGCCAATGGTCGCACCCCAAGAGGTGTAATGCAGAGGCGGATTCAGAATTTAAATTTATGGATTCGATATTTAAGGTTCTTAAGTTGAACTCATCATATTATGGATTCATATCTATTAATATTTTAAATTTTATTGATTTTTACACATAAAATTTTGCTCCGTAAATCAAAAGTTATAGGTGGGTTCAATTGAATCCATTTATATCTGCCCCAAATATAATGTAGGCAGCCTACACTAGTACAAGATCAGTTGGAATTTAATAAAAATCGTATAAATTATATTTAAGCTTACTCCCAAGTCCCAACTCTGAACTTGTGCATGAATCTACAAATAAACACTAAATAGTTTAAAGAATGAGGATTGTAGATGCTCCCATAATAGCTGAAACGGAAAACTATTCCAACTAAAGTATTTCTGCTCCATATGACCAGTGGTTGCATAAGCAGTAAAATAAAAGAAAAATAGTATTCTCTACCCCACCGGATCATTATACCGAACTATATCTCATTTATTATAGTTATGTGATTATATTAGGTGAAAATATATATTTTAATTAATCATAATTAAGTGAGACGAATCTATTTACAAAAACAACTCATGCACTTATTGATGTGTGCAAACATGCTAAGTGCATAAATTTTTGCTTAATTTGGAGTATGAAGATCAACAAGTCTAGATTTGAATATATACCTTCTTTGTTTTTTATTAAAAGTTATATATTTAAAAAGTATAATAGGAAAAAAGTACATGCTAGCTAGAAATCAAAATATCTATATAAAAAAGTTAAAGAAATTGTTAAACTTTTCAAATAAGTAATTTTAATATGGAAGGAAGATTAAGAAGAAAAAGCAAAACCACAAACAAGAAAGAAAGTTAATAAAAAAATGCAACTTTTTAATCTATCATTAATCTTACTTTCACTTACCTGAAAAGGGAGCATACGTGTCATGAATGCAAGTAAGTTGTAAAATTAAAGAATAGCTGCATAAATTTGGTTAGATTGGATTAGACTTTTAAAGAATATTAACAGCCCCTCCACATATTTATCTACCATCGAAAAAAAGCCAATCATAGAAATGCGTTGGTATTTATGTGAGCACGTTTTTGCCACGCTTAATTTACTCCTATAATTTTTTTAGAAATAGAATTTTTCTTTTATTATTTGAATTTTTAGGAATTAATTGCATGATTTTATATCTTGTTTGCATTTTGTGTGCATTTCTTTTTTTTTTAGTTGCTATAATTCATAAAGAGTACAAAAATAGTATGTTTGCATTTAGAATTTGTTTTTATATTTTTAATCAATTAATATTACTAAAATAAGAAAAAAATAACAAAAATTATCTTTTTACCATTTTTAATTCTACATTTTACATTTTTAGTTTAGTTTTCTTCCAATTAGGAATTAGTCAAGGTTGGAAATTAATTAGTATAATTTTAGATTTTTGATTTGGGTTTTACATAATAAAATCAGAAAATACAAAAAAATATAATAATAATAATAAGTAAGTAAAATACAAAATAAATGCAAAAACGAATAAAAAAGAGAGAGAGAGAGAGAGAGAGAGAGAATTAAAATGGCATGGTCTTGATAAAAGACCAAAATTTGGGCCAAAATCTAGTCCTAGCCCAAATAACCCAGCTGGACCGAACCCCAGGCCCAAATCAACCCAGCATCGGTCCAGCTCCTTACCCCCCAAAACGACGTCGTTTCGACTCAAGTAATCTAGGCCGTCCATCATCCCCAATCCAACGATCCAGATTTGTTCCATCATTTTAAATAAAAGTGTAATAATACACGTTACAAAATCAGAGACCAAACCCTCTATCCTCGTACCCCGCCCGACCTCCGACTGCCGGTGTATAACCACCGTATCCCCGTCGTGTGAAGCCCCAAATCCTCCCAAATTTTTACCACACACTCTCCTTTTCCTCCTCTTTCCAACCCCCAAGACCTTATCCCTCAAATCGTAACCGATTTGCTCGAATATTGGATCGAAATTTTGGTCAAAACACAAACTCATCCAAATCCGACCAAATTAACACCAAATCATCTTCTCCATTCCCTCATCCCTAATCTCCAACCAGGTTTCCTCGAATCTCCTTATATTTGCTCGAATTTCAAATCTTAGGACGAGCAGAACCCTAAAATTCAATTAGGTTCGAGTTTGGCCAATTTCTTGCGTCCAGTATTGGATTTGAGTCCTGAAATAACATTTTCATTTGTTTTGGCAAAGAACGAACGATTATATTATTCCGAGGCTCGAATCGAGTTTCTAGTGTCCGGTCTAGGCTCCTCAGGTAATGTTTTCTTAGTTTTTTTTCCCATTATTTTCTTTTTATCTCTTCTCGATTAATCAATTTTTCTGTTATCTGATTATCTTTTCTTTTAATACCTAATAATAATTAGCTTACATGTTTTCCAAGTCCTGTTTAGATTTCTTCATGTATGGTATTCTGAAATTTGCTTTCCTCATCTTGTCAATTTGATCATTAATCTTGCCTGAACATGTGTTTGGTTTTGTTTTTGTTAATTGATTTTGTTTAGGTATTGTTTGATCCTTATTTTTGTTAGTATGTGATTCGTTAGTTTTTGGTTAGTTTAATTCAGTTCGGTGTGGGTTTAATCAGTAAGTATCATGGGTTAATTCATTAAGTTCATTTAGCCATTAGGCTTAGATTAGTTGTTTGGTTATAGCTGATAGATTTTATTAAATATTAGTAATTTCAGGGGGTCTCCAGGGGTATTTTGGGCACCCAAAATGGTTAGTTTATTAGAGCTTGGTAATTCTAGAACTCAAATAAGAGTAGTATAGGTATTGTATAAGTAGAAGAACACCCTAGGGCCTTCTAGAATAGGACTTTAATGTAGATTTCAGGAAACTTAGGGCAGTAACTTGAGAGACAAGCTAAAAATTGAAGGTCCAGTGGATGAAATCTGAAACTAAAAGAAGGAAAAAATGTGAGTGCCATCTAGAACATTCTACCCCATTTCTTGCCTATAAAAGGCAACCCCAATGCCTTCATTCACAAGTTTAGAATCTCTGAAAAATTTCAAAAACCTGTCCAGCTTATAATCTTCCCCGAAAATCCTCTTCTTAATAGCTGAAACTCAAATTTGAATTTCAGAAATCAAAAGAAGTTCAAATCTGAATTTCTGTAGTATAAACCTTCATTTTAGCTCTTAATTTCTACCCAAAAAATTCAAAACATACAAAAACAAGTAGAAAATTCCAAAAAAAAACTGTTCCATTGAAATTGAAAGTTGGTTTGCAGGCTAGTTTTTAATCTGAGCTTTCCTATTATTTTCTAGATTCAATTCCAAGTCACTTTGGGTTTTATTCAAGCTGTCCTGATTATTTCTATTTGCTGAAGTTTCAGAGGTTCATTTCAAGTAAATTGGAGTCTAATTAAGTTGGTTTTTGTTTGCATTTTATTCTACTGAAGTTCAATAGTACTTTGAGGTCAATTTCGAGTTACCATGGGTTTGTGCAAGCTAGTTTTGGGCTGATTTGTTATTTGTTGCTGGTTGTTGAATATTTCTGGTTTTCTGAACTTACTCCTGGGTTGTTCATTATACAACACTGCTGGAAATTGTTTACTACTGCTGTAGCTGACCTCTTCGTCTCCTCATTTTACATTTTCATCTCCAGGTACACACTATGTAGTTCTCAGATCTGTGGACATAAATAGAAGTTCAATATGGCTGTTTGGCAATCATTTTCTATATTGCATTTCATGTATTTTTATGAATTTCACTAGCTCCTTATTTGTAATTAAGACAAGACTATTTTAAGAATGTTTAGAACTCTTATGTTGTCATTATTGGACTGTTGATCTCGTGGTTATTGATCTATGTTGGACTGAGTATTATCTGTCAGTTCAGCATAGTTTCATTTTGAGTGACTAGTTTAGCTTTGTAGTATTAGACAACAACATAGTCTAGAAACCGATTTTAGATCCCTTTGTAATTAATTATGAAATAGCCGAAATATTAGGGATAGTTAATGGAAATGTCGTTTTTGATGCATTAATCCAGAATTTGCCATCATGTTAGCTTAAAGATCAAATTAGAATAAAAGTGTTGAACTCAACTACAAATGACGTGTTGTTATATCGCTTCCGAATCCAGTGCTTCTCATAGTTAAAAAAATGTTGGTACTTAAGTCTATTTGTTAAGTATTTGCAATTTGCTTCCAAAGACCACGATTTAGACACAAGCATGTAGACTACCAGCCCCAGCAACTATCTAATGAACCGAATAATAATGAACTCAGAATCAGCTATTTGAATACTAATAACTAAACCTGTTGTGAATTGGAAAATCAAAAATTTAGATTCCAAATAAGGTCTGCACTAGATGTGGACCCACTTAAGAGTCCAAATGAATTTCCCTTTCCCTGGGCTGAGTCTCAGGCCCAATCCGTTGGATTTTGTTTCATTTACTGAATTGGTTGGCTGCTGACTTGTCAAATTGGGTCATAAGGTGTGAGTCCAAATGTGTCCACATGAGATAATTTTTGGGAAGCTGACTTGCTTATTCTTTTATGCCTGGATCCTTTTTAAATGCTAAGGGTTGGACATCACAATACTAATTGGGTGATTTGGTTTCAGGCTCGCTAGTTAAGTAGCATGTTCGAATTAAGAGATTCTCCTCTTGTTCGGGTGTGGACTTGAACTGGAGGTCCAATACCCTTGCATACTTTAAAAATAGAAATTGATAATTAATTAATTAATTAGGGCTCTTTAGAGATAAAAAAATAAATAGAAAATCTTAGTTTGCTTTATATTTGGCCTTTAAATAATAAAAGTGAGACGAGCCTCGCCAAACAAAATATACAAATTGCGGGGCCCTCATTAATTGCTTAATTAAAATACTTATAATTCGGAGCGTGCCGTTTAGCGAATTTCACGGCCCCTGCAAAGATAATAACCCGCTAGTCCCTTTAAGCGTGCTTTTTAATAATTTTACTTTCCTAAATACGGGTGTGCATTTCATGCGATCCAAATCCAAATCCCAAAACATTGAATAAAAATGTGTCGAGGATCCGGGTGCATTTCATGTGACGTGATCCAAAGACACGTTTTTAAACGACGTTCACTTTCTTAAAATTTTAATTAAAGCGCTAAATAATTTTAAAATTGCATTGTAGGATAACATGTATAAAAATCAGATTTTAACCATTTATGATAGTTTAAGCGACTGCGCTAGAACCACGAGATTTCGGGGTGCCTAACACCTTCCCTCGGATCAACAGAACTCCTTACACAGAATTTCTGGTTCGCAGACTCCAATTTGGAAGTCAATAATTTTCCTCGATTTGGGATTTAAATTAAACCGGTGACTTGGGACACCAAAAATCAATCATATCCCAAGTGGCAACTCTAAAAAATAAACAAATAAACCTAATTCGAATAATGTCACTTAAATTGAAAAAACTCCTTTATACATTTATCCTTGGGGGTACGTGTGTAAAAAAGGAGGCGTGACAGCTCTAGCGACTCTGCTGGGGATACGAACCCAGAATTTCGATTCAGGGTTCAAGAATTCGAGCTTAGTATAATTGGTATATTTGGCTTTATCTGATTTTTTCTACATGTTCCATGCTATATGTGCTAAATATTTTACCGCTTTGATATTGGTTGAAATTGTATATATAAACTGTCGCGAATCCCTTCCTCTCTCTGAGTCTTCTACATCATGGAGAAGGGTTCACTTCGTGTAGCTTCTCTTCTATTTAGAGCCTTTCCCAATTTAGAATGAGGTTGGATAAGTTGCTAAGCCGGCGGAGCTTCTGTATCCTCGGTACGCTGCCTCCCCCTCGGCTCGAGTTGTCCATTCGGGTAAGCCAGGTTTAGACCAATAAACCTAGGGATTAAACCTAGAAGAACAAAACCTCATGCCGGATCCCTAGTAGGACGTTTGTTTGCATCATGTGCATTTGACTTAGGGGACTCAACACAGGGGTTGGGTCCGTCTAGGACAGGTGACATGAAATGAATTGACCATCCTAATGCATCTTAGGTGTTACTTGCGCATTTATTTGCTCGGTTTGCATGTTGACCGGCTTGTCTAAATGAGTGAAAATTGAGGGAGAAAAAAATAAGCAGAGTTAGGACTAAGTGAGGGTGACCATTTGAAAAAAACCAATTCCCAAATAGTACCGAAATGCTACCGGTTTTTTGAAAAATGGAAAACAACAAAGAAAAAGAGAAAAATATTTGAAAAAAATAGACAGACATTTGTTGTTCAAAATAGTTTTGATTTTTGGCAAATCTGACCGAACTACGCGGGTCTGATTCTTACCGGATGTGAGATACATAGGCAAACCTCTTCGGTTCCGACCCCAATTTTTAAAAAATCCAAAAATATTTTCCTTTAGTTCCTTCTATAAAAATCTTTAATTAGAAAATTCAAAAACAAAAAGGTAAAAGTAGTTTTTAAACTCAAAAACAAAAAATAGTTTCCTTCTTTCTAATGTCTTTCATACAGAAAAAGAAAATTCAGTAAAAATCAAAATTCAAAAATACGGGTTTCTTTCATTTTGAAGTATTTTTTCAAAAAAAAAAAAATCAGAAACAAAAATCCAAAAATTTTCTTCTCTTGTCTAGAAGTTTTTCTTTTGTAAATGTCAATAAAAATTTTAAAAAAAAAATAAAGTTCAAAAATATTTTTTCTTTTCTTTAGAAGTGCTTTTATAAATAAATAAATGCGCAGAAATCCAAAACATTCTTCTTAAAAGTCTCCCTTTTGAAAATTAAGAGGCAACAATCCAAAATTCAAAAAAAAATTATTTATTCTTCCTTAGAAAAAGAGAAAACAAACAAAAATATTTTCTTTTGAAATTCCCAAAATTCCAAAAAAAAATTATTAAATCAAAAATCCAAAAAAAAAAAATTTCTTTTAAAGCATTTTTTTTAGAAAATTACAAAAAAAAAATCAAAAATCAAAAAATATTTTTTTTGGCCTTAAAGATTGCTTGGTTTGAGTTTTATAAAAAAGGGGGAGTTAGTTTACTTAATTCTCAATCTGCCCGAACTACGCTGGTTTGATTCTCATCGGATGTGAGATACGTAGGCAACCCTCACTGGGTCCAACCTCCCTTTTTCAAAACATAGCCAAAAAAAAATGTAAAAATTTTAATTTTTGTCATAAATAAATCAGGCGATGCCGTTCTTGTTTAAAATAAGCCGAATGTCCCCAAAAGGGCGCCGGAAGGCTGTTTTTGCAAGAACAGCCACCCTGAGTCATTTTTAAATGGTTTGCGGGCACATCCTTAAAAGCTTCCTCCTCAAAGTGCTGAAAGGTCGTATCTGCAAAATCGAGACTACTAAAATTTTTGAAAAATAGCCACTTTTTCTTTTAGGTCAAAACGAGTCATTAAATAGCCATTTTTTCTTTAAATAGCCACTTTTTCCTTTTAGGTCCAAATAAATTATTAAAATACTCCTTAGATGTCCTTCTTTTATTTTAATAATAATAATAATAACAATAACAATAATAATAATAATAATACAAATTTTGAAAATTTGAGTCCAAAAAATATTTTTTGCTCAAAAATCCAAAACACTTTCATAAAAAATCCCTCTTCCGAAAATTAAAAGGCAACTTTCAAAATGCAAAAAAAAATATTTTTCTTTCGTGTTAGAAAAAGAGAAAATAAATGAAAATTTAAATATTTCTTTTTACTTCTAAAATTCCCAAAGTTCTAATAAAAAGAAAAGAAATTTTTAGAAGTCTTTCTTTCAAAAAACAAAAGAAAAATCACAATCAAAAATCAAAAATAATATTTCCCTTTTTCTTTTAAAGCATTTCTTTCAAAATGTCAAAAACATAATAAATGAATAAAAAAGAGTTAGCTTACTTACCTTATTTGCAAGAACTACGCTTGGTCAGATTCATGCGGGGCCATGATACGTAGGCAATCTACATAAGATTCGACTGTAATCCTAAGGAAAAGAGAAAAAGAGAAATATGAGGGAAATAAATAAAAGGAAAAAAACAAGAGAGAAAAGAAACGCAAAAGAAGAGAATAAAGCGTTGAGAGAAAAATCATGTCCAAAGAAAAGAAAAAAGCAGAAAATGAAAAAAAAAAAAGAAGAAAAAAAGTAAGAAAGAAAGAAAATAAGAGAAAAACAAAAGAGAAATAAAAGAGAAAAGGAATAAGAGAAAAGCCGGGATGACGTATGCAACCGAAGCAAACATGTGTGAGCACGTGATTTTTGCCCTAAGCAAATTATTCCAAAAGTTCAAATAAAATGATTTTACAATTTTTAGGAATTTTTGTTGCATTTTTCGTATTAGTTAGTTGCATAATAACTCGTATTAAAAATACAAAAATATGCATATGCATTAGGATTTTTAATTTTTACATTTTTAGTATTAATGCATTTTTGAAAGAAAAAAAACAAATTAAAGAAAAATCAAAAATAGCATCTTATGGTTTTAATTGGAAATTACTACAAAATAGTTATTAAATAATTTTTAGACTTTAATTAATATAATTGTTAGTTTAATCTCAATTTTGTAAAATCAA
>MU699475.1:93967-160760 GCA_026770625.1 Nicotiana glauca | reverse complement strand
AATAACGCAAAAATCTACAAAAAATCACACACAATGCAAAAACTATTTTATTTTGAATTTTTGGGAATAATCCTCTTATAGGGCAAAAATCACGTGCTCACAGTCACTACCCGACCGAGGTTAGGCTTGGCACTTACTAAGTACTGCTGTGGTGTACTTCCACTCAGTCTTATCATATTTGAGATGAGGTGCTTTTGTAGAGACTTCGAGGTATATCTGTCGCGTCCGCAGACCGAAGAGTTCCTTTCTATTCTCAGTACTAGTATATCTCTTCTGTATTTTTTTGTTGATATACATTTCTGGAGTTAGAGCTTGTATGTGATCTTTTAGCTTCTGATTCATGGGGTTCCGTATTTCGGGAGTGTTAGGTTGAGATTCTTGTATTGTTATATGCCAGGCCGCATCTTAAACATTGTTTAATTTTGTTATCTCGGTTTTTAATTACTTTCTTTCCACAATTGTTTCTTTTTCCGCATTTGTTAGGCTTACCTAGTTGTAGAGACTAGGTGTCATCACGATAGTTCACGGAGGGCAAACTAGGGTTGTGACACAATCATGATAATAAATTAAAAGTACACCTAATGCATGCTACGAATATTCAAAAGTTGTTTAATTTTCCTAAGGTTTAGGACTAAATGTTCGCGGAAAGAATTTACATCCACGCTATCCCATTAACTCACATGAGTTACTTCAGATGCTGACTCCTTCTCCCTGCCTTTCTACTGTCATGTTTTCTGGTATAATAATTACAAATTTGTAACTGCAACTACTCCTCTAATTTTAGTCACTTAGCTTTGATCCCGGCACATACAAGTACTAACTTGTATCCAGCATATGAATTCAAAAACACCCAAGTTAGAATTCTTATGGTTCCATCTCATTCATAGCTATAACAAGTTGTCGCTAAAGAACCAGATAAAAGTAAAATTTTTTAGAAGACCATCGGTATAGTGCAATGTATATAAAATCAAATATATGGATACAAAACTTCACATGCTATTGAATGCTTAAGGAAAATGAGGTTATAAATGAACTTCTGGTGACATACAACATATACAAAATTAATATCACTTCTGCAGTTTACCTTAAAAGTTCAATCAATGCATGCCACTCAAGTGTAACTTAATGGTAAAAAAAATAACAATGAAATATAAAGAAAAAGATAGATGGGAACAAGAATAGACAAAGAACATCTACAGAATGCCATTTCACATCATAATTAAGAAGCAACAATAATCACATATCCTAAGGAAAACAAATTTAGAACAACTTAAAGATATACTTATCTAAAGAAACTGATTTTATGCTTCCATTACACATTTTTCATAGAAGACACAAATCATGTTTAATCGAATCATGAGATAAGGAAATCATTATCAGAAATTACAAAGAGAATTCACTGTTTCACAATTAAGTTCATTTTCAAGTAATACAACAAATAGGACTGCAAATCAGTTCATATCACCATTTTTAGCGCAAATATTCAACAAACCGGGCAGAGAAAATAGTATTTTTGCATCCAAAAAAAAATATAAATACATGAGGAGTCAAAAATTACTTATTGAAAGCAAGGGAACAGTACAAAGTACCAAATAAAGGCCGAAAATGAGTCGGTATGGGCTTCAACAGAGAAGAGCAACAGAATCAGCAAACGAACAACATATTTACAATTCAAACAACAATCGAAACCCATAAACGATCAAGCCATGTAGCGGAAATTTGAATAGTCTTTTATTTATTTATCCTAGTTTTTCTCTATTCTTTTGAAGTATTCTAGATCTTAAATTTTGAAGTGCAAGCTTCTTCTCTCGGTAGTTCAGGCGTGTGTGTGTGGTTGAGTAGGTGTGCGTGAGGTGCCAACAAGTGAGTAGGTGTGAGAAGTGTATGTAGATTGGAAGGAATGAAGAAGAGGGTGGCGACTTGGGTTTTCTAACAAAGGGGGAATCTGTTCTCTGAGAAGAGGGGTCCGTTGTTAGGGTTTTTAGGAAGGGGGAGGGGATTGTCTGTTTTTAATAGAGAGGGGAAGGGGTCTTTAAGTTAGAGATGATGAGCAAATGACGCCGTTTAGATCCTTTACGATGTCGTTTTGCAAGCTGGGTTGTGGAATGGGTCAGGGTTGGGCTAACATGGGGATTGGGCCACTGAAATTAGCTCAATTCGGCAGACCCCTCTTTCCTTTCTTTTTTCAATTTTAAAATTAACCCACTATTAAGATGCCCAATTAACCTTTTGCACAATTAAACCATTAGAATCAAATTATCTAAAAGTTAACTAATGATCACACTAATTTAATTATTAACTAAGATGTAAAGAAAAAATTAGTAATGTATTTTTGTTGTGATTTTCATGTATTAATTCTAGCATCTAATGAGTAATTAATTCTTAAATATAATTAAAGCTAAAATTTCATGAAATAAATATTCCAATTTTTTATGGTGTTTTCTATGATTTTAATATATTAAATATGCAACTAAATATAAGCAAACAATTAACAAGAAGTTCCTAGAAATTCTATAAATATTAAAAAATTAGAAAAATCTATTTTTTGTGGATTTTATAGGAGTATTTTTTTTCTAGAGCAAAAATTACGTGCTCACAACTGTCCCTCTTTTCTCGAGAACATGAAGAGTTTTGGGGCAAAGATTAAATGAGAAATTATGAGAAATTTTTGCATGTTAGACACTTCATTTGGAAGCATTTTGAAAAAGTTTAACCGAACCTTGCTTCGGAGGTTGCCTACATATCCTTGGCTATAAAGGAATCAAGTTAGTGTAGTTCTAGAAGTTTTGGTAGCTGGGCCTACCGGAAAGCTGTGATTTCATTGTTGTTGCTACTGTGGCTTCTTGCTGAACTCCTTATTACACCAAAATCAAAATGAAAATAAACTAAACAATCCTATCAACTTCGAGTTACAAGATTCCTATCTATAAGTCTTTTGAAGCTTGATCTTGAGTCTTGGCTGGTTCTTCACACAAACACTAATTTGAACCGTGATGCTTGCTAGCTGCAGGTGCTAGTTCATTCTTCTTTGGCTTTTTCAGATCAAAACGGGGCATGCAGAGCTTGTGACTTGAGTAAGGCCTCGAGCAGTCCACATCTTTTCTCCATTTATGCACTTTGGATTCACTTTATTTCTTTTCTTTTCTTTAATTTGGATTGAGACGTCTTCTTTTGTTTATCTCTAACCTTGTGCCTCGAGGTAAGACCTGCTCAGGCACCAAAACAAACGAACTAATGCAATTATTCTGCCCCAATTTTCACTAGGAAAATTTCGTGAATTATTTGTAGCAAAAACTCTATGCTACTTTATTATTGAAAGTAATAAAAGGTCGGGATTGGTGTATCCTGGGAAAACATGATTCTTTGGGATGGTGTCTCCTTCATTTAAGATCAACTCGACTAGGGAATGGAGACCCTATATCTAATATTAAAATCAACCAGGGTGTGGAGACTTTATTTCTAAAATAAAATTAACTAGGGGATGGAGACCCTCTGTTGGAAAAGCAGACTAGGGAGTGAAGACCCTATGTCTAAAATAAAATCAACTAGGGAGTGGAGACCTTATGTTGGAAAAGAGAATAGGGAGTAGAGACCCTATGTATAAAATGAAATCAACTATGGAGTGGAGATCATATGGGTAAAATAAAATCAACTAGGGAATGAAGACCATATGTTGGAAAAGAGACTAAGGAGTGGAGTCCCAATGTCAAAAATAAACTCAACTAGGAAGTGGAGGCCCCATATTAGAAAAGGAGACTAGGGAGTGAAGACCCTATGTCTAAAATAAAATCAACTAGGGAGTGGAGACCTTATGTTGGAAAATGACATTAGGGAGTGGAGACCATAAGTCTAAAATAACTTCAACTAGGGAGTTGAGACCCTATGTTGGAAAAAGAGACTAGGGAGTGGAGACCCTACGTCTAAAATAAAATCAACTAGGGAGTGGAGGCCCTATGTATAAAATAACTTCAACTAGGGAGTGGAGACCCTATATTGGAAAAAGAGACTAGGGAGTGGGGACCTTATGTCTAAAATAAAATCAAGTAGGTAATTAAGATCCTATGTTGGAAAATAAAACTAGGAAGTGGAGACCCTATGTATAAAATAACTTCAACTAGGGAGTGGAGACCTTATGTTGAAAAATGAGACTAGGGAGTATAGACCCTATGTCTAAAATAAAATTAACTAGGGAGTTGAGACCCTATGTTGGAAAAGAGACTAGGGAGTGGAGACCCTATGTCTAAAATAAATTCTACTGGGGAGTGAAGACCCTATGTTGAAAAAAAGACTAGGGAGAGGAGACCCTATGTCTTAAAATAAAATCAACTAGGGAGTGGAGAATCTATATTGGAAAAATGACTAGAGAACGGAGAACCTATGTCTAAAATACAACTAGGGAGTGGAGACCCTATATTGGAAAAGGGACTAGGGAGTGTAGACCCTATGTCTAAAATAAAATCAATAAGGGACTGAAAACCTTATGTTGGAAAAGAGACTAGGGAGTGATGTGACAACCCGTCCAGTCGTCTCATGAGTTACCACTCCATTTTATCCATTTTTGCTTCTTTATGTTTTGTTTATTTGTGTTTTGAGGTATCGGGTTGATCGAATTGAATGCGGATTGGTTTTGGTAAAGGTTGAGACACTTAGTCCTTTTTAAGGAGGCTTAAGTAGGAAAAGTCAATCGGATGTTGACTTATGTGTTAGAGGGCTCAGATGTGAGTTCCGATGGTTTGGTTAGCTTTGGGAGGTTATATATGACTTAGGACTGGAATTAGAATGGGTTTTGGAGGTTAGGAGTGTATTTAGGCTTGAATTGGCGAAGTTGGTATTTTGGCGATTTCCAGTTGGTAGGCGAGATTTTGATATAGTGGGTCGGGTTTTGGTAATTTCGGGATTTGTTCCCTTTATTAATAGTTTTCACTTGGTCTTTATTCCTTTAACATATTTTGACGTCCTCGTTATGATTTAAAAAGATTTGACGCGCGTGGAGGCCGATTTGAGGGGCAAAGGCATCACGAGCTAGAGATTAGCCGGTTCGAGGTGAGTAATGATTGTAAATGATGTTCTAAGGGTTTGAAACCTGGATTTCCACATTGTAGTGCTATATTGAAGTGAGATACACGCTTGATAACGAGCGTGGGGTCGTGCACTATTGGGGATTGTGACTTGGTCCGTCCCGGTTGATGATTTTACCGCGTATTTGATTGAAAACTATTTGCTATCATCATATATTGGGTTGAATGCCATATTTTTGGGCTTCGTGCAAACTATTTTAACCCTTCGGGGCTTTTATTTGATATTTCCACACTATTTTGACTTACTATTTGAATTCAGTCATGTTAATTTCCACAGTTTTACTACTCAGTCATTTTTACTCAGTTTGGAGACTTAAATGATATTTTAAAATAATTTTTGGGCTGACAAACATTGTTTTACTGTTGCCCAAGGGGCTTGTGAGGATTTTGACTGAGTTAGGCCGAGGGCCTATGTTGTGAGGAAACAATGATACTGATTTGAGGCCGAGCGCCTGAGATATGTACGCCACGAGGTGACTTGATTAATATGAGGTTGAGAGCCTAGGTTTGATGCCACGAGATGGATTGTTATTGTGCTTGGGCCGTAAGGGGCCCCTCCTAGAGTCTGCACACCCCCAGTGAGTGCGGTTACTCATTGTGATATGAGATTGAGCCCAAGGGGCTGGTATTGTTCTGAAATTTTGCCCGTGGAGCGGATTTGTTGGTACTGTGCCCAAGGGGAGAACTTCTATTTGTTTACTTTACCTTAACTGCCTGTCTATTACCTGTATAATTGTTGAGAAAAAGATTTTACTTGGTTTTTCACTGGTTTACTGTTTTTAACTGCTTTTACTGCTTCTTCATAGTGTGCGTTGTGCCTTTTACGTATTTTCTTACTTTCAGTCATTATTTATATTTGTTAATCACTGAGTTGGAGTAATTATTTCACTCCCTGCACCCTGTGTGCAGATTTAGGCGCATCTGGTCCTGCTCCCGAGTAATGATTCACTCCAGCTTCAAGCGGATCTTCGAGGAGTCTTTAGGTAGCTGTTGGTATTCGCAGGCTGGAGCTCCTTTCTATCTATTTCTTTTACGTTTTTAGTTCAGTATTTAAAACTCTGTAGTTACATTAGAGGATTTGGTATTGTTAGATGCTCATGACTTGTGACACCCCAGTTAGGGTTGTGTCGGGTTGTATTTCTACTACTTATTATCATTAAGCCATGTTTTAGACTGTTTTTATGTTGTTTAACTGCTTTAAGAATGAATTGGGTTTGGTTGGCTGGTCTTGTCTTCACGATAGGTACCATCACAACCGGGTTTAGGGTTTGGATCATGACAAGTTAGTATTAGAGCCTAGGTTACATAGGTCTCACGAGTCATGAGTAGGTTAGTAGAGTCTCGCGGATCGATATAGAGACGTTTGTATTTATCATCGAAAGGCTGCAGAACCTTTAGGAAACTTCACAACATTCTTGAACTTCTTGTCGTGTGAATTTTTTGATCCAAGTACTAAACTTCTGTTGTTCTATTCTCTCACAGATGGTGAGGACGCGCGCTACCGGACAGGGTGGACGACCACCATAACTGCCAGCCGGGACCACTAGAGGCCGAGGACGCGGGCATGGTCGTGGTAGATGCAGAGCAGCAAGAGCAGCACTAACAGATCCACCAGCTGCCCCAGTTCAGGACCAGGTCCTAGCTGTGGACCCTCCAGTATCACCAGCTCATGCACCAGCTGTGTCTATTGTGATTTCGGGTCTTCAGGACAGATATTATCAGTTTGAACTGGCCTAGCTCGGGCGGTTTCAACCACTACAGCTACAACTATTTCTCAGGTCGGGAGAGGCAGTCGACTTCCGCTGCCCGCACACCTGAGCAGTTTGTGTAGGGAATTTAGATGTCGGGGGCGCATCCAGCTCAGCCGGTCACAGCTGCTCAGGACTATGTAGTTCCTATCATGCTAGAGTATGAGCAGCGTGGGTTGGAAAGGTTTGGTAGACTTCAGCCTCCAACCTTCAGTGGAGCAGAGGGCAAGGATGCCTAGGGCTTTTTAGACAAGCGTCAGAGGAAGCTTCGCACAACCGATATTCTAGAGACTAGCGGGATCGTTTCACTACTTATCAGTTTTCAGGAGCCACTTTTACCTGGTGGGAGGATTTTGAGAGATGCAGGCCTGTTGGTGCAGCACCACTTTCCTGGCAGTAGTTATCCGTTCTTTTTCAGGAGAAGTATATGCCACAGTCTCGTAAAAAAGAGTTGTGTAGACAGTTCAAGTGGTTGCAGTAGGGGGATATGATCGTGTCACAGTATGAGTTGAGGTTCTATGAGTTGGCTCACCATGCCATCTGGTTGGTCCTGGTAGATAGAGAGAGGATCAAGAGATTTATCGATGGTCTTACTTATCAGCTCCGTATTCTTATGACCAAGGAGAGGGTGACTGGTGCTACATTCGAGGAGGTTGTGGATATTTCCCGGGAGATTGAGTCTGTCCGTCGCTAGGAGCGAGAGGAGAGAGAGGCCAAGTGGCCTCAAGGATCTAGTAGCTACAGTGGTGCTCCTTCGAGAGGCCAGTTTCAACACGATAGAGGCCGATAGTTCCGACATGGTCAGTTTGATCGCTCAGGTTCTAGAGGGGTGTCATCGGGTCTTGGTTCCCATAGTTCACACTAGGGTCATTCTTCATTTAGTGCCCTCCCAGCTCAAAGCTCATCCCGTGCTCCATCAGTTTAGGGCTCTTTTATGCCTAGTGCATGTACTGGTCACTCTGGTGTGAGGGGTTCCCATCAGTCCCCTTCTCCAGTACCTGAGAGTTGTTACGAGTATGGCAAGATGGGCCATATGTGGAGGTAGTATCCCCGTCGTGTTGGTAATTCTTCCCAGCAGAAGGGCCAATCATCAGCATAAGTGCCAGTTGCTCCACCGCCACCCGTCCAGCCAGCTAGGGTGGGGGTCAGTCACCTAGGGGTCGCCCTAGAGGGGGAGGTCAATTAGAGGGCGGTCAAGCCCGTTTTTATGCTCTTCCAGGCAGACCCGATGTTATTGCTTCCGATGTTGTTATTACATATATTGTTTCAGTCTACCACAGAGATGCCTCTATATTATTTGATTCCGGTTCCACCTATTCTTATGTGTCATCATACTTTGCTCACTATTTGGTTACTCTTTGTGAGTTTCTTACCTTACCTGTTAATGTATCTACCTTGATGAGTGATACTGTTATTGTAGACCATGTGTACTGGTCATGTGGGGTTTCTATTGGGAGTCTGGAGACCCGAGTTGATCTTTTATTATTGAGTGTGGTGGATTTCGATGTCATTCTAGGCATGGATGGCTATCCCCATGTTGCACTATTCTAGATTATCATGCTAAGACAGTCACACTGGCTATACCAGATGTGCCACAGATTGAGTGGTGAGGTATGATTGATTATGTTCCTAGAAGAGTGATATCTTTCTTAAAGGCCCAACGTATGGTTGGGAAGAGCCGTCTTTCGTATCTTGCCTTTGTGAGGGATGTCGGAGCTAAGGCTCCCAGTATTGATTCTGTCCCAGTTGTGAGGGATTTCCTTGATGTATTTCCTGCAGACCTGTCGGGCATGCCCCCGGATAGGGATATTAATTTTGGTATTGACCTGGTGCCGAGCACTCAGCCTATTTCCATTCCGCCATATTGTATGGCACTAGCGGAGTTGAATTAGCTGAAGGAGAAGCTTCAGGAACTCCTTGATATGGGGTTCATTCGGCCTAGCGTGTCACCTTGAGGTGCTCCGGTTCTATGTTTGAAGAAGAAGGATAGCACTATGAGAATGTGCATTGATTATAGGCAATTGAATAAGGTAACAATTAAGAACAAGTATCCTTTGTCTCGTATTGGTGATTTATTCGACCATCTTCAGGGAGCAAGGGTATTCTCCAAGATTGATCTCCGTTCTGGTTATCACCAGTTGAAGATCAGAGATTCGAATATTCTTATGATGGCCTTTAGGACCAGATATGGTCACTATGAGTTCCTTGTTATGTTTTTTGGGCTGACCAATACCCAACAATGTTCATGCATCTGATAAACAACGTGTTCCGGCCTTATCTCAACTCATTTGTCATAGTCTTCATTGATGATATTCTTGTATATTCATGTAGTTTAGAGGAGCACGCGGAGCATTTAAGGGTTTTGTTGTAGAGATTGAAGAGGAGAAGCTTTATGCAAAGTTCTCCAAGTTTGAGTTTTGGCTCAGTTCAGTGGCATTCTTTGGACACTTGGTGTCCAGTAAGGGTATTCAGGTTGACCCAAACAAGATAGAGCGGTCCAGAGTTGGCCCAAATTGTCCTTAGCCACAATGATTCGAAGTTTTCTTAGTTTGGCAAGCTATTATCGCCGGTTTGTTGAGGAATTCTCATCTATCGCATCGCCCTTGACCAAGTTGACTCAGAAGGGTACTTTATTTGTATGGTCGGACGAGTGTGGGGAGAGCTTTCAGAAGCTCAAGACAGCTTTGACCACAACTCTAGTGTTGGTTTTCCTATTAGCTTCAGGTTCATATACCGTGTATTGTGATGCTTCAAGATTAGGGATTGGTTGTGTGTTAATGCAGGAGGGCAGACTTATTGCTTATGCTTCTCGTCAGTTGAAGCCTCATGAGAAGAACTACCCCATTCATAATTTTAAGTTGGCTGTCATAGTTCACATATTAAAGATTTGAAGGCATTACTTGTATGGCATATCGTGTGAGGTATTCACTGATCATTGCAGTCTTCAGTATCTGTTCAAGCAAAAGGATCTTAATTTGAGGCAGCAGTGATGGTTGGATTTGCTTAAGGATTATGACATCACTATATTGTACCATGCGGGGAAGGCCCATGTGGTGGCTGATGCTTTGTGCCAAAAGGTAGTGAGTATGGGGAGTTTGGCATATGTTCCAATTAGGGAGAGACCTCTTGCAGTTGATGTTCAGTCCTTGGCTAATCGGTTCGTGAGGATGGATATTTTGGAGCCCAGTCGGGTATTGGCTTGTGTGGTTTCTTGGTCTTCCCTATTTGAGAGCATCAAAGAGCGCCAATATGATGATCCACATTTTCTCTTCCTTACGGATAGAGTTTAGCGTGATGATGCTAGAGATGTGACTATTGAAGATGATGGGGTATTGAGGATGCAGTGCCAAATTTATGTGCCCAATGTGGATGGACTTCAGGAGTTGATTTCGGAGGAGGTCCATAGCTCATGGTATTCTATTCGTCTAAGAGCCATGAATATGTATTAGGATCTGCGACAGTGTTACTGGTGGAGGAGAATGAAGAAAGAAATTGTTAGATTTGTAGCTTGTTGTCTCAATTGTCAGCAAGTGAAATATGAGCATCAGAGACCGGGTGGCTTGCTTCAGTGGATGGATATTCCAGAGTGGAAGTGGGAGCGGATCACTATGGACTTTGTAGTTGGGCTTCCTAAGACTTTGAAGAAGTTCGATGCTATTTGGGTGATTGTGGATTGACTGACCAAGTTCGTGGACTTCATTCCTATCTGTACTGCTTATTCTTCAGAGCAGTTAGCAAAGATATATATCTAGGAGATTGTTCGGTTGCATGGTGTCCCAGTTTCCATCATTTTCAATCTGGGCACTCAGTTTACTTCCCAGTTTTGGAAGTCTGTTCAGCGAGAGTTGGGTACTCAGGTTGAGTTGAGCATAACTTTTCACCCTCAGACGGATGGGCAGTTCGAGCGCACTACTCAGATTTTGGAAGATGTGCTACGTGCTTGTGTTATTGATTTCGAAGGGTCATGGGATTAGTTTCTACAGCTTGCAGAGTTTGCTTATAACAATAACTACCAGTCAAGTATTCAGATGGCTCCATATGAGGCTTTGTATTGGAGGCAGTGTAGATCTCCAGTTGGTTGGTTCGAGCCTGATGAGGCTAGGTTATTGGGGATAGATTTGGTTCAGGATGATTTAGATAAGGTAAAGGTGATACAGGAGAGACTTCGTATAGCGCAGTAGAGGCAAAAGAGTTATGTTGACAGGAAGGTTCGAGATGTGTCCTACATGGTTGGTGAGAAGGTCCTATTGAAGGTTTCACCCACGAAGGGTGTTATGAGATTTGGCAAGAAAGAGAAGTTGAGTCCATGGTTCATTGGACCTTTTGAGGTACTTTGGAGGATTGGGGAGGTGGCTTATGAGCTTGCCTTGCCACCCAGTTTGTCGAGTGTGCATCTGGTGTTCCATGTTTCTATGCTCTGGAAGTATATTGGAGACCCGTCTCACTTTCTGGATTTCAGCACGGTCAGTTGGTGGGTGATTTGACTTATGATGTGGAGCCAACAACTAGTTTGGAGCGTCAGGTTCAAAAGTTGAGGTCAAAGGATATAACTTTAGTGAAGGTGTAGTGGAGAGGTTGGCCCGTGAAGGAGTCTACCTGGGAGACCGAGCGGGAGATGCGGAGCAGATATCCTCGCCTGTTTGAGGATTCAGGTATATTTTTTTGACTCTTTCGAGGACAAATATTTTTTGAGTTAGGGAGGATGTTACGACCCGGCCAGTCATCTCATGAGTTACTGCTCTATTTCTCCTATTTCTGCTTCTTTATGTTTTGTTTATCCGTTTTGAGGTATCGTGTTGGTCGGATTGAATTCGGATTGGTTTTGGTGAAGGTTGAGGCACTTTGTCTCTTTTAAGGAGGCTTAGGATGGAAAAGTCAATTGCATATTGACTTATGCATTAGAGGGCTCGGATGTGAGTTTCGATGGTTTGGTTAGCTTCGGGAGGTGAATTATAACTTAGGGGTGCGATCAGAATGAGTTTTGGAGGTTAGGAGTGGATTTAGGCTTGAATTGGCAAAGTTGATGTTTTGGCGATTTCCGGTTGGTAGGCGAGGTTTTGATATAGGGGTTCGGGTTATGGTGATTTCGGGATTTGTGCCCTTTATTGATTGTTTTTGCTTGCGCTTTGTTCCCTTAGAATACTTTGACGTTCTCGTTTTGATTTTGGATAGATTTGATGCGCGTGGAGGCCAATTCGAGGGGCAAAGGCATCGCGAGCTAGAGATTTAGCCGGTTCGAGGTGAGTAATGATTTTAAATGATGTTCTGAGGGTTTGAAACCCCAGATTTGCACATCGTAGTGCTATATTGAGGTGAGGCACATGCTTGATGACGAGTGTGGGGTCGTGCACTATTGGGGATTGTGACTTGGTCCGTCCCGGTTGATGATTTTACCGTGTATTTGATTGAAAACTATTTGCTATCATTATATATTGGGCTGAATGCCATATTTGGGCTTCGTGCCAACTATTTGAACCCTTCGGCGCTTTTACTTGATATTTCCTCACTGTTTTGACTTACTATTTGAACTCAGTCATTTTAATTTTCACTGTTTTACTACTCAGCCATTTTTACTTAGTTTTGAGACTTAAATGATATTTTTAAATGATGTTTGGGCTGATAAACACTGTTTTACTATTGCCGAGGGGCTTGTGAAGATTTTTTACTGAGTAAGGCCGAGGGCCTATGTTGTGAGGAAACACTGATACTGATTTGAGGCTGAGGCCTTGAGATATGTATGCCACGAGGTGGCTTGATTGATATGAGGCCGAGAGCCTAGATTTGATGCCACGAGATGGCTTGTTATTGCGCTTGGGCCGTAAGGGGCCCCTCTAGGAGTGTGCACACCCCTAGTGAGTGCGGCTACCCATTATGATATGATATTGAGCCCGAGGGGCTGGTATTGTTCTAAGATGTTGCCCGAGGGGCGGATTTGTTGATACTGTGCCCGAGGGGCGAACTTCTATTTTTTTTACTTTACCTTAACTACCCATCGATTACGTGTATAATTGTTGAGAAATGGAATTTACTTGGTTTTTGCACTTGTTTACTATTTTTAACTGGTTTTATTGCTTCTTTATAGTGTGCCTTTTGCCTTACGTGTTTTCTTACTTTCAGTCATTATTTATATTCTTTACTTACTGAGTTGGAGTACTCACTTTACTCCCTGCACCCTATATGCAGATTCAGGCGCATCTGGTCCCGCTCCTGAGTGCTGATTCATTCCAGCTTTAGACGGATCTTCGAGGAGTCTTTAGGTAGCTGCTGGCGTTCCCAGCTTGGAGCTCCCCTCTATCTATTTCTTTTACGTTCTTATTTCAGTATTTAAAACTCTATAGTTACATTGGATAATTTGTTGTTGTTAGATGCTCGTAACTTGTGACACCCCGGTTACGGCTGTGTCGGGTTGTATTTCTGCTACTTATTATCACTAAGCCATGTTTTAGACTGCTTTATATTGTTTAACTTCTTTAATAATGAATTAGTTTTGGTTGGCTGGCCTTGTCATCACAGAGGTGCCATCACGATCGGGTTCGAGGTTTGGGTCGTCACAAGTGAAGACCCTATGTAAAATCAACTAGGGAGTGGAGACCCTATATTGCAAAATGTAGCTAGGGTTTAAAGACTCTATACTACCATGATTTGTACTTTCTTTCTTTTCTTTTTTCTTTTATTTTGAGGATGAGTAAAATTCTAAAAAGAATTTGGAGTAGACTTCCCTTTTAGGATTTGTTGCTGCTACAAAGCTACTTTTAGCCTTCACGGAATTTCTTTTTGGTTGCACCTACTTTTTACAGGGTTGCTTTTGGATTGCACCTGTTTCCTATTTTGCGGAGTTGAGTGTTTCAGTCATTTGATCTTGGCCGGCTTCTTTGATGATAATTTCACTTGGAATTGGTTTTTTCCTGAATACCAATTGCACTTCCGGCCCCAAAGAACCTTTGGCTTTTCTAAACTTCGCCATGACGGTTAGCCACATGGGACTCAACCTTTTTCGACTTCATTTTGCCTTCATAGGACTTCCACTTTTAACTGATTTTTTTCCAATTTTTAACTTTGGAGCATTGGGGAACTTTTGGCTCTTCAAACTTTTTCGACCGCTAGTCTTGTGGGATTTAACCTTTTCCAACTTTATTTTGCTTTCCTAGTACTTTAATTTCTGACTTCTTTCTTCCATTTTTTAAATTCAGAGCGCTTGAGGTACCTTGGCTTTTCAAACCTTGCCAAGACGGTTAGCCATGTGGGACGCAACCTTTTTTTTAACTTCATTTCCCTTTATAGGCATTTCAATTTGATTTTTTCCTTCCAAGAGTTTTGATTCTGAAGCATCGGCCACCATGGCTAGTCAGGATAAACTTGATGCCCCGGCCGAGGCTGGATGCCTTCTTTCGTATTAGCTTATATCAAAGGAGAGCCCTGTAAATTAGTCTTACCATCCTTTCTTTGTCTTAATTTTATATCAGAGTTAGACCGAAAGAGATTTAAAGAAAAACAAACAATGGAATGGACAATGAATTTAGACAAGAGGTATCCCTTTTGGGGAAAGAAAAGAAGGACTTATCTGGAGTATAGACATGTAATTTTTGACTCTCCCCGAGATTTTATACATTTTAGCGTTTAAATAGTTGGTTTAGGTCTAATATAGTTATTTAATTAGTTTTGACTCTTTTACTTTATTTTATCACAAAAATAAAAATTACAAAAATATTTTCTTTTAGTTAGCTAATTAATATTTTTTATCTAGTTACTTCTTATTTATCTACCTTACCTAAACTTCAAAAATACAAAAATAGTTCCACTTTATTTTTAGGAATATTATTTTAATTTTACAATGATATTTTTATTTTTTATCTTTTAGTATGATATTTAAAAAAAGCAAAATTAGGTTTGTTTTAATGTTTAGTTTTAATAGTTATTTTACTTGAGTAAGATTAATTAGTAAATGTTGTAGTATTTTTAGTCTTAGTTTTAGAAGAAAGAGAATGAAATTTAAGGCTAATTATGTTTAGTCTAATTGAAGAGGTCCAAAGAGATGGCCTAATTTTAAAGTCCAAACCCTAAGACCCAATCCCCCTTCTTCTTATACACCCAACACACAAACACCTTAGACATAGACACAACCTAAAAACCTCCTAGACCTAAAATCATCAGCCGTTTTTTTCATGAAGAACCCTAAGGCCCTTCATCTTCTTAGACCCTAGACAATCCATCAACACCCTTCTTCTTGTATATTTCATCAGCCCACTCATCTTATCCACATCTCACTCTCAACCCAAAGAACCACAACAGCCAAAGTATCATCATCGATACTGCTTTTTCCTCTATACATGCATTCATGGTTCTTTATTCCAAGATTCTAACACTATGAGCACTTGTACACCTGAGTGCAGTCAATACAAGCACCTGCACTCAGCTTTTGTGTATAGATTAGGGATCCTAATTTCCCCCTTTCCCTAGACTCATCTCCAGAATCCATAAGAACCTGGAGATTGAGCCCCCTTTCACTAATAGGTTTTTTGCATTTTGCAGATCAGGGAGCTCACTTGATCAACTGGTACAGTTTCTGTCAGTGGTATCAGCATTTCTAATGCTCTTTCTGCTGAAACTATATCAGTTAAGCCAAGTCTCTCCTTTCATCTACACACACACATATATGTAGATCCAACAACCACAGCTATAGACTGACACTATCACCCAGTCTATCCAGTAGGAACAGCTGTGCATACAAAAGGAGCTCCCTTATGCATAAGATGTTCTACCATGCTCAGCACTCACAGACTGGATTTCTACATCAGGAAAAGGCTCAATTTTTGGCCCACTCTCTTTTGTCAAATATACCTGGCTGCAGCAGCACAACTCATCTCCACATGGAGAATTTTTGTCAACTATCTTCCATTTGGCTTTCCTTGACCTCAATGTCAAAGCTAAGCGGAAGATAATACCTCTCTTTGATGTGGTTTATGTACCACCCTTCATAGACTTTTTCTACATGTGTAATGTATGTAGTACATGTTGTACATGTAAGAAAACATTACTATCCTTTTGCTTAGCTCACATAGGTTTACGTATGCTTTTGTGTATAGTTGACCTAGGCTTACCAAAACTGTATTTTGTACCACCAATTGGCTATCATTGTTGGACAAACAATTGGTTCCTCCTTACAGGTCTAGCATACCATAGTGTTCAGGTGCCACTTGGTTTCCAAATATGGATGACCAAGTGCATTGTCATTTTATATGTGGAGGTAAGGTTGAGGTCCCCCTCCACTTTTGCTGTATTATATTTTTTATCTATAAAAATCAACCCTAGGCACAATGCCTAGTGGATTCAGTTAAAAAAACACCCTTCTTCTTCCTTTGAACCGACCCCCATCAGCTCATTTTATTCGTCAACCTAGACACCCTAGGTACACACACACAACAGACACCCGCAACACAACCCCTAAAAAATCTCCATCGCCGCCGTGTCTCCATCACCTACAAAAACAGGGGCCACCTCCTAAAATCGACAACAATACCACCCTCAATTGCCCCAACCACTAGTCACCGACCCTACTTCATCTCCTCTACAAGACCTCTGCCATTACCAACTTACAGACTCCGCCGGACCTCCTGTCTATCTCCCAGTGGAAACACCACCCATAAAAACCATTTCAACACCTCTCACACCCACCAGTCGCCAACATCCCCTGAACCTAGAAGACACCTACATCAGCAACAAGAGGTTGCAAAAACTGATCTGATTACTTTAATAAGAAAATACCAAGATGTTTTAGTTTCTTTTGATTCAATATCATTTCATAAAGGAATAAAATCAAAACAAAAATAGAATTGGAGTTTTTATTATCGAAAGTTCCTTGCTTGAGGTCGTTTGGCTGTCAATCCATGTTTGTTTGAGTTTTATGGTGCCAATTCAAGTTCCGTCAGAGGTTCCATCATTAAGTTTTGGAGCATCAAAGTTGGATTCAAAGTGACGTTTATTTTGTTTCCCTTTATATAGTTGTTTGAATACTTTTTATTGAATTTCTGGCTTAATTCGGTTTAACATGCTTAGTTGTCTCGTTCTCTAGTCTGTTTTCTAAAAATTAGCTTGTTGTTTTTTTAAGTTAGTTGTTTTGGTCGTTTCATTCACTAGCTAGTTTGAAATTAGTTTACTGACTTTCTGAGCATACTGAGTTGCTTTTTGTGGATTATTGTTTGTTCAGCAAAGGTGAATTAGGTAGAACAAAGACTAAAGGGTTGCTTCATTACTACTAGTTTTGTTAACGCTAGGAGCATGCTAGGCCGTTAACACATGGGTAGGCAAACTTTTCTATGCTTAAGTAATCATCGTTACTATGAGTATGGTTCCCGCGACATAGTTGTGATACATAATTTCCAAATTCGGGTGCACATTTTATGTGACCCAGCCATAGCTTCTAATAATGTTAATAAATTAAACATGTTGTAGATCGTGGGAACAATTCTTGTGACATGATTCACAGTATGTTCCATACAAACAAGTGTACAAAAATCGTAACTTGTTCTAGAATAATTACATAAATAATTCAAAGCGATCAAAGCTTAAAAATGCACATTAGGTATAAAATATGTAATTAATTAGATAATTAGGCCAATAATAATAGTTGAGAGACCGTGATAAAATCACGGAACTTGGTAATGCCTAACACCTTCTCCTGGGTTAACACAATTCCTTGCCCGGATTTCTATGTTTCGTAGACAGTAAAAAAGAGTCAAACTTTCTCGATTCGGAATTTTAGACCGATGACTTGGGACACCATAAATTATTCCAAGTGGCGACTCTGAATTTAAATAAATAATTTCGTTTTGATTATTGTTACTTTAATTGAAAAACTCCCTTATATTTCCCTTTCGAGTAGAAAAAAGAGGTATGACAGCTCTAGCGACTCTGCTGGGGAATGGAACCAAGAACTTCTGGTTCAAGAATCAAAAATTCGCACTTAGAATAATTATTATATTTAGATTTTATTTATTTTCTGATTTTTATTACATGCTTGGGCCTAATGTGCTACATTCCGCTTTTTACCGCTTTGATATTATTTGAAATTTATATAAACTGCTGCGAAACCCTTCTCTTCTAATCTTCTGGGAAGTGCACGCTAGTGTGACTTCTTTTCTGTTAGTGTCATACCCTAATTTAGAACGAGGATCAGATCAATTACAAAGTTGAATGACCTTTTGGTTCCCGGTACGTTTCCCCCCGGCTCGATTTGTCCGCTCGGGTAAACCAGGTCTAGAACAATACACCTGTAATGACCCGATAGGTTATTTCATGAGTTATCGCTTCGTTTCCCTCATTTCTACTTTTTATGCTTTGTTTACCCGTGTTATGTGGTATCAGGTTAGTCGGTTCGAATCTGAAATAATTTTTGTAAGGTTTGAGACACTAAGTTTCTTTTGAGTAAGCTTATGTTGGAAAAGTCAACTGGATGTTGATTTATGTGAAAAAGGGCTCGGATGTGAATTTCGATCATTCAGATAGCGTCGGAAGATTATTTAGGACTTAGGAGTGTGATCGGAACGTACTTTGGAGGTCCGTAGTAGATTTAGGCTTGAATTGGCGAATTTGGAATTTTGGCATTTTTCGGTTGGTAGGTGAGATTTTGATATAGGGATCGGAATGAAATTTTGGGAGTTGTAGTATGTCCTTTGTGTCATTTGGGATGTGTGCGCAAAATTTTAGGTCATCCGTACGTGGTTTGATAGACTTTTTTTTTATCAAAAGAGGAATTTGGAAGTTTTTAAAGTTCTTAGGCTTGAATCGGATGTGTTTTGGTTGATTTGATGTTGTTTGGGGTGTTTTGAAGATTGGTATAATTCGGATAGTGGTATATGACTTTTTTGTGTTTTTGGCTGAGGTCCCGAGAGCCTCAAGGTAATTTCAGATGGTTGACAAAAAGTTAAGATATGGGAGTTTGCAGCTGAAGTTTTAGGACTGCTGCCATAACCGCATATGCGGTTGGGAGGCCGCAGGTGCGACCCCTGTAGATGCGGAATGGCCATGGAGAGTTGGAACCGCAGAAGTAGCTAGGTGAACGCACTAGCGATAGCGCAGGTGCGGGTGTCTTATTGTAGCTGCGGAACTTGGATTCTTAAGTGAAAACTGCAGAAGTGGTTGGGGGACTGCAAAAGCAGTACCGCAGGAGCGTAATTTGGACTGCAGGTGCGAGAAACCTGGGCCAGAAGGTATAAAAGATTTCCTTCACAATTTTTGAGTTATTCTTTACCATTTTCATATGGGTTTTAGCTTGAAGGAGCTATTTGAAGAGGGATTTCATAGAGGTAAGGTTTTTGGACCCTAAACTCATTTTTATGGTGTTATTTCACTGATTTAGCTTGAAATTAATGGAAATTAAGGGTTAAAAATTGAGAAACTAGGGCTTGAGATTGGAGACCTTTGAGCAAGGGTTGAGGGGTCATTTGTGATCGGATTTTAATACTTTTGATATGTATGAACTCGTGGGGAGATAAGGAGTCTATTGATGTAAATTTTATCGAATTCTAAGACATGGGCCCGAGGGTCGGGTTTGGTTAATGTCGGTATTTGTGTTGTATTTGGATTACTTTCGAGCGGGCTTTGTTCCCTTAGTATATTTTGAAGGTTTTGTAATTATTTTGGTTAGATTTGAAACATCTGTAGGCCGATTCAAGAGGCAAAGGCATCGCGGGTGTCGCGCCCCCTTTTACCTTTTTTTTCTCCGTCGAGAGAGGTTCGTGTTTCAACGTTCATGGGGGTAATAACTCATTTTCTTTTGGGATTTGGGTATTTGAAGAGTCTCCACCTAACGAATTTATGGTGCTTTAGGATACCTAGAGCAATTAACTCTTAGACTAGCTTGCATTACCAGAGATTTAGGGTAAGGGCTCGAAATAACCTTGAGGGGAAGGTGTTAGACACCCCTCGCGGTCGAAAATAGTGGGTCGCAGCCGAACTTATACTTATGTGAATTAGCTCTTTTAGCAAATAAATAGTTTTAACACATACTCTCAAATAAAGGCATGTTTTGACATTGTATGACTCAAATAATGAAACAAAGGGAAAATATTTGAACAAGTTGTACACATATAGAGGAAAGTAAAATCTAAACAACAGAAATTGGGAAATAGGGATGCTAGATTGGTTAGCCTGCAGATCACCCCACACAATGCACGATAATCACTCCTTAATGAGGGGCTACACATGATATTAGCGTGTAGTCATCATATATTTATTAACCAATTCCCCCTGGTCATAGCCTAAAGCATTCTAGTAACCTCGAATAATATCCTGTGCGTGCACTACCCGTCCTTTCTCGTGGACCTGGAGGTATTTAGGACCTCTACTTTCAGGTAGTTCTAGACCATCCTAAGCTATTTAAATGATAAAAATCTAGGCGTCAATAAAAAAATAATTAGGACTGCACGTAAAGAGGAAACAATTAAAGGCTCATATTTACCTCCACAAGATAAACAAATGCACGACTCAAATGACAATTTCAAGGATTTGAGTGAAAAACCTTAGAACATGATATCTAGGTGAGCAGGAAGTATACATCATTGAATTAAGACAAAGTGTCAAAGACCTATTCAGCATGCCTATTGGTTTTAGACTTGTGAATGTGAGCGGTCTTAAATAACAAAGCGCAGTTTTTATAGTTGCATGAATTTAATAGCCCTATAGGATTGCCTAAGCGCATAATGGTGATGTCCTAAGGGAATGATATCTACATTGATTAGGAATGCATTACAACAGTGAACAATTTTAAACAAACAACTTGAGATCCTATAGACATATTTTCTAGCATCATTAATTGAGGCAGCGTTTGAAAACCTTTTTAAAAAGCGGATAGATTTAGTTAATTAAACCATTTCAGAATATATAAACATAAATGGAACTAACTTTTCTAACCAAACTGTTTTAAGTCCTATAAGCATGATTTCTAGTTAAGCAAGGTAAAAACAAACAATGTTCACTTAACCAAAGTGAAACCCTAATAAGAATGATTTCTATAGAGCTGATTTTAACCCTATAGGCATGATCTCTATTATTAAGGCCATTTTAGATCATATAGGCGTGGTTTCCAATTGCGTGGAAATAAAGTAAACATAACAAACATATTTGAATCAGCATGGACCCTATAGGTATGATATCTACCCAATTTACCCAATACATATAACTACCATCCCTTTTTCACTAATCACCCCACTGTTTGTTTACAATAATTATTACAGACCAATGAATTAAATGAAAAATTTACATAAATAGAACATAAATTAATCTATAGGGAGCTTGCAGTAGGCCCAAATGACTTCCAAGCCTCCAATAGCCTCAAATGCCTAAAGTTCCATTGCCAATTTCATGTTTAGGTGTGTCAGAGTACCCTAAGGACCTCAAGAATTCCGAGCAGCGCTCATACCTAGACCTTTCCTCAAATTATTTAGGTGCAGTTTGGAAAGGCCAACCCTGACATGCCAGAGTTCAGAGAGATCTCAAAGATCTCAAGCTAGTACACATATCAGAGGGGTATAACCTAGTATTCTAAGAGTAAAGTGAGAGTGCTTGACATAGTTTTTAAAAGGTTTTAAAAATTGTACAGAGATGACTTCAGCAGTAAAAAGGTTTTCTGAAACATGAAATAATTTGGTGGTAAAAGACAGTTTGAGAAGAGTACCAAAACTCATTCGAAAACAACAGACAATTAATTGTCATAAAACATCGAGATTTAGAAACACTCAACAAACATATCTCACAAGAGGATAAAAGGATTGGGGCACATAAGACTCATATTGGGGGTACATGGATAAGGCATAGAGCAAACATATAGTCAACGAACTGCATAAAACACTTTGGGTCTTAGAGACTTAGCAGGCTAGCCATAGACTGTAAATAGTTAAGACGTAGATCATAGTTGTAATACAATAAGCCTGACATGTCTTGAACATGATTAAACATACAGGAAGGGTCAATCACATACATCAAATAGCCAACATGATCACATAATTAGGGGATTGAACAGATATTCACAAACAGACTGGTTAAGTATCAAATAACTAGATGAGGTGTAGATATGCTAATCATACATTGAACAGGACAAAATTTATACATGCTAGGCAAAGAAGTAAACAGGAATACAAGTTGAATTCATAGCTGATGAACTAGTGCAGGAATAAAACACATAGGGTTTGGATTTCAAAATTTAACTGGAGACATACCAGTTGAAGAAAAGAGTGCAGAATATAAAGCAGATGTAGTTCCAATATCCAACCTTGGCTTTCAGCCGGCTAGACAGTAAATATCACAAGTAGCAGAGGAAAAAAAGAGAGCTTTAGAGTGTAAGTGTGCTTTTGTAAACTAATGTTCGTTGTCAGAAGTGAGAATAGGAGGGAGTTTATATAGCAATCAAAAGCTTAGCAAAATAAGGTAAGGGATCAATTAGGTGGCAATTAGAGAAATACAGAGAGTCAATCAAATGTAAAATCAATGAGTCCTTCCTTTAATCAAGGGATAATTAATCAATGGTAAAAGCAGATAGATACTTACGGAAGGAAATTGAGTACAACTTAAGTATAGAGTATGTAATTAGGGGTTAATGCACAGGAGTTTCGATTAAGGAAATAATCAGTAAGAATTAGCAAAATAACAAATAAGGCCAGAGAGGTAAGAATCAAAAGTTTTGTTAAGGAAATGTGTTCAAATCAAACCAGGAAATAAAGACTTCACAATAATCAAGGGTTCAATCAAAGGGAAAATTACGTAAAGAGTCAGCAAGTTTAGCATATAAAATAAGGTAAGAAGTGAATAGTCAGGATTCGTCACATAATTTCAACGAAACAAATAGGTAAATCGACATTGATTCAATGAGAAAGATATAAGTCTTAACATGAATAGCCAGGTGAACACAAGCATATAGAATCATTGAAAGGTTAAACTAAGAAATTCAGTAGAGGCATATTAGGATAAGAAAACCACGAGGCATTCAAATGGCTAAAGAGAAATGTCAAGAACATAAGCAAGAACACGATCAATATACCAGTACTCAGAAACCAAGCGAAGAATGTAAAAAATAGGGCTTTCAGTACAAGCAAGTTAATGTTGTAGCAAACTTACAAAATCACACAAAACACATAACAAGCAGAAGATCAAACACTCAAAAATTACCAAATATTATGAAAAGAGAAATTTTTGGAAACCCTAGTTTAGAGAAAGATGAAGAGTTACTCAAAAATCATATGATTTTTGTATAAAATCAAAAGCTAATTGTAAAACTCATACAAAATAGGTCCAAATCATCTCAGATCTGTACATATCTAAGAGGTTCAAAAGAAAAAATTAGGGTATTTTAAGAGAATAACACAGAGGTGAAGAAATATGCTTAGAAACCTATAGATCATAGTCGATGTAGGACGATCTTACTCGGAATCACACTGGAACAGCCTGAAACTATGATGACCCATCCAATCATCTTAAGAATTAACGCCCCGATCCCCTATTAACTACTTTCCCCGAGTTTATTTCTACTATTTTGATTTACCGGGATGTTCGATTTTGAGTTTCGGAGAGTTTTACGACACTTAGTCCCTAAATGAGAGCTTAATGGAAATCTGATAGTTACGTAAGCTCTGTTAGGTGATTTCAGGGTTAGGAGCGTGTTAGGATTGTGTTTTGGAGGTCAGTAGCTAATTTAGGCTTGAAATGCCAAAAGTTGAATTTTTGAAGTTTTCGGTTCGATAGTGAGATTTTTATCCGACCATCGGAATGGAATTCTAGAAGTTGGAGTAGCTCCATGATGTTTAATGTGACGTGTGTGTGCAAAATTTCATGTCATTCGGATGAGGTTTGATAGACCTTTTGATCGAAAGTGTGTTTTTAGAGTTTTTGGAATTCTTAGACTTGAATCCGATGAAAAATAGGATATTTGATGTTATTTTTAGCATTCTGAAGGTTGGAACAAGTTTTAATGATGTTTTAGGATTGGTTGGCAGGTTTGGTTGAGGTCCCGAGAACCTCAGTTGTGTTTCGGATGCCCAACGGTTCATTTTGGAACTTGTTGGAATTGCAGAACTGCTAGTATCTAGTTTCCTTAATTGCGTTCGCGCCCTTCCCTCCGCGTTCGTGTAGCGTAATTTTAGAGGATGATTTAATTGTTCTTTATAATCGCATGATTTGGATCGCGTTCGCGGAAGTCTGCCCCCTCCTCCTTCGCGTTCGCATCCTTCCATTCACGTTCGCGTAGTAGAACTAGGAGTCGGGGTTACTATGACTATTTCCCCTTAGCATTCGCATTTCCTTGTCCACGAACATTTAAGCTTGCCGTTTTCCTCTTCCGCATTTGCGTGCTTCATCACGCGTTCGTATATCCCAGTTCAAGAGCCATCAGATTTTCCTCTTCGTGATCGCACATCATCTTACGCGATCGCGATGTACAAAACACCTGGACAGATTATAAAATTTCAAAATCGAGGGTTTAAGCCATAATTCGTATTTTGGACTTGGGAGCTCGGGAGATTGGGATTTTAGAAGAGATTTTCACCTGGGCAATATGGGTAAGTAATTCCTACTCGATTTATACTAATTTCCATGAATCTACACTTAAATCCATCCTTTAATTTCGAAATTTATGGTGGAAATTGGGGGAAGTTCTTAGACCAAGAAATTGAGTTTTGATTGGGATTTGACATTGTGTTGGGATGATATTTATATGGTTAGACTCGTGAGAGTGAGGATTCTAAAATATAAATTTTACACGTGGGCCTAAGGGGCATTTTGGTTATTTTACCTAATTTCACGTATTACCTTAGAATTTCTTTGTAGAATCAGTTACTTCAAGTGTTATTGACATTATAAAATTGAATTGAATAGGTTTGGGCCATTTGGAGTCTAGTACCCGTGGCAAGAGCGTCGTTTCGGGTTGATTTGAGCTGGTTCGAGGTAAGTGGCTTGCCTAACCTTGTGCGGGGCACCTTCCCCTTAAGATTTGGTATATTTGGTAATTGAAATGCCTTGTACGTGAGGTGACGAGTGTGTACTTGTGCTAATTATTGAAAATCCGGTTTTCATTAAGTAATTACTAGTATGTTTCCTTTCCTATTTTATTACTCGCACTATTCAGACTATTGCTAGCTTAGGAAAGTATGTCTAAGTGATTTAATTGCTTCATTTGCTCAAACTGCCTTGCCTGAATTATGTGCAACATGCCAAGAGAATTACTTGTTTGCCTTAATTTGAAATTTGCCACTTATGAATATTTTCCTGTTGCTGCTGTGTATTTACATTGGGACTACAGATGTAGGATTTCGATAGCTCCCCCTTGTCTATTTATTTAGGATTATAGATGTGGGATACCGGTAGATCCCCCTTGTCTGTTTATTTGGGACTACGGATGTGGGATTCCAGTAGATCCCCTTTGTCTCTTTATTTGGAACTACGGATATGGGATTCTGGTAGATTTCCCGGCACAGTTATATGGATTTACGGGACTACACCTGATAGATTCCCCCAGTACTGGGTATTTATATTTCGGAGTACGGATCGGGATTCCAGTAGATCCCCACGTACTGATAGTTAGACTACGAGAAGGGATCCCGGGAGATCCTTTGGATATATATATGATGGACTACAGGATGGTATCTTGGGAGATCCACTGTATAGTGTAATTGGGACTACCACACGGTATCCTGGAAGATGCCCCGGTTGTGATTTCTGTGTTGAGCTGTATTTCTTTCCAATGACTTATTTTATCTCTGTTCTAGTTATTGTTGTTCTTCCAATTCTATGTTATTTCTTACTATTGCACTTATTTATACTATTTATTTCACATTGTTAACCCATAAATCTTATTTAATCTCAGTAGGGCCTTGACCTTTCTCGCCACTACCCAACCGAGGTTAGGCTTGGCACTTACTGAGTATCGCTGTGGTGTACTCATGCCCTTTCTGCGCATGTTTTTCTTGTGCAGATCCAGGTGCTTTCACTCAGTCTTATCATCCTTGAGGCGAGATGCTTCTTTAGAGACTTCGAGGTATATCTGTCACGTCTGCAGACCGAGGAGTCCCTACCTATTCTTGCTTTTAGTATTAGCTCTTCTGTATTTTCTGTGCTTTGTTAGGCATTCTGGAGTTAGTTAGCTTGTGATTCGTGGGTTTCTAGGTCTTGGATATATGTATTGGTTTTGAGAGATTAAATACCATGTATGCGGAGCGGCACTTTTAAAACACTGTTTATTACTTTATTTCTGCTTTAAATTTTTTTACTTCCGCAAATTTGGTTTTTCTTTCGCAAATTTGTTTTTTATTTCGCAAGGCTTACCTAATTGTAGAGACTAGGTACGGTCATAATGGTTCATGGAGGGGGAACTGGGGTTGTGACAGAAACAGGCGAGAAAGGGGCCATAGATGCAAGCCAACTAACCCTGGTCCCTTGAGGACCGTTGAGATGGAAATACCAACGTAAGGGAGGCCATTAGAGGCCTGGTGAGTGGTGAGAAGCCACCAAGACAACCATAGATGAGTGACGATTAGGGTTAGGCTTGAGAGAATTTGAGAGAGGAGAGGTATTTCAGGGCGACAGACGATGAGGAAATGAGAGGGTTTGGGGGGGTCATTTGGTTTTTGTTAGGTAAGGGTTGTTTGTGGCCGTTGATCTCTATGATCAACGGCCGAGATTAAAAAGGGTTTTGGGACCACATCGAATATTAGGGTTTGGGTTGGGTAAATTTAAATTGAAATTAGGTTGGTATTTGGTTGAAATAGGACTAAAATTGAAATAAATATTGGCCAGATTTTAAATAGCCACTTTTAATAACTACATAATTTATCAAAATAATAAATGAGTTCCAAAAATATATTTTCGTGTACTAAAATAATTTAAAAATATTTATTTAATATTTTAAAAATATAAAAGACCATTTTATGCATCAAGAATGTAATTATGCATTAGTATGAGATATTATTGCAAAGATGTATAATTTAGCCTAAAAATATAAATATCGTTAAAAAATGCACTAAAAATATTTAAACACTATGCTGGCATAAAAAAATAATTTAGATGACTAAATCATACCAAAAGTAATTTGGAGGAAAATTATTGGATATTTTATAAATAAAAGAGAAGAAATAAATTGATTTGGAGCTTTTAAAAAATTATAGAAAAATTACAAAAATATTTATGCATGCTTATAACTATATATGTGCTATATTTGAAAGTATACATATGTATTAAGAATATATGAGAAAAATTTGGGTATCAACAGCTGACCCTCTTTACGCGGGAAGGATGAAAGAGTTTTCGTGTAAAGAAATGATGGTCAATTTTGACCAGTCGTGATGTTTCGAAAGACTAAGGCCGGACTCTGGTCTTGAATTGCCTACATATCCCTGAAATTATAGGAATTATGCCATGTGTAGTTCTGGATTTATTTGCGGAATATACCAATGAAGTCATTGCAAGAACGAACACGAGATGCAAGAGCGGTTATGGTGAGCGGTTAAGTTTGAGATAGTTTACAAGAACTAGAGCGAGGTTACTTCTGCTAGGATAGTAGTTGCTTGCTGTTCACCTGCAGATGAAAAGATGCTACTGGCATGTATTTGTGCGAAATTTAAACATGATGCAGATTCCCTTTGGACCATGAAGGTTGTCTTTTGACGGTTAAAGACGACGTCCTTGGACCATGATGTCCCGGGCCATGGAATGTTTAGTGAGGGATTCCAAGGCCATGAAATGGTGTTCTCGGGCCATGGTACCGCCGAACCATGACGCCTTTGAATAATGGTATGCAAATTTGAGGGATCCTCAAGCCATGGCATGGTGTTTTCTGGCTATGAGGATGATGCCTTTTAGTCTATGACGCCCTTGGATAGATTGGAAATATTTCATCCCATGATATGCAATAATATGACGTTAACAAGACAAGGGTTAGTCTTGTGAAATAGATGGCAGAGCTTAGTCAGATTGAAAAGCAAATGGAAAGTATTAGAAATAGAGCAATATTTATGCAAGGAGGGACAATTCTTAATCCCATGCAAATGTGGAGGCTTGGATTAGCCTCATACAAATAGGTAGTCAAGGATTAGCCTCATGCAGATAGGGAGTCAGGGATTAGTCTTATGAAAATATGGAATCAAGGGTTAGCCTCATGCAAGTATGGAGCCAATGATTAGCCTCATGCAAATAGGGAGGCAAGGATTAGCTTCATGAAGATAGGGAGGCAAGGATTAGCCTCATGCAAGTATGGAGGCAAGGATTAGACTCATGCAAATAGGGAGGCAAGGATTAGCCTCACGCAGATATGGAGGCAGGGATTAGCCTTATGCAGACAGGGAAGCAAGGATTAGCCTCATGCAAATAGGAGGCAAGGATTAGCCTCGTGCAGATGGGAGGCAGGGATTAGCCTCCTGCAAATATGGAGGCAGGGATCAGCCTCATACAGATGTAGAGGCAGGGATTAGCCTCATGCAGGTAGGGAGGCAACGATTAGCCTCATGCAGGTTTGGAGGCAGGGATTAGCCTCATGCAAATATGGAGGCAGGGATTAGTCTCATGCAGGTATAGAGATAGGGATTAGGCTCATGCAGGTATGCAAGCAGGGATTAGCCTCATGCAAGTATGCGGGACAAAGCTTAGTCCCATGTAAAGAGCGAGTAGCAAATAAAAGTAGTATATTTTTTAGCTGGAGATATATTTAGTGTCTTATGGTCGGATTGATAGTGAATTTGCTTTGTGTAAACATATTTGTGAATGCTATCGTTACGTCAAATGTGCCTACATTAAAAGAAAATTGTAAGTTTCGCGAGGGGAGGTTAGTTCGTACCTACCCGCTGGCCTTACTTTGATCCATTTTAGAGGCCTTTTTCGAGTTTCCTGGGTAACACCTGACTGTCACGGAAATAGATTTTTCGAAAATATGCAATTATTGATAAAAATACAGTCATTTTAGAAACATATTGATATATCAAGTGATTTTCGGATGAACTAGACTGTAACATATTTCGGAGACATTGCAGCGTTCTTATGATAGAATTTTGAGGGTCCTCCTGTAAATTCTGCCCCAGTTTGGTCAATGACACTTTGACCATTTGCGGGCAATGAGCCTTGTTTAACCTTCTTCGGAATTTTGAGAATCCTTCTCAAAATTCTACCCCAGTTTTTAAACCAATTTTTGATCATCTGACATATGTTGGCGTTGGCTGGACTTGCTCCAAAATTTTGAGGGTCCTCCTCAAAATTCTACCCCAACTTCTGACCTGGTGGGGATGGAAATTTTATTATGATATGACCAAACCCATAAGGCTGCCTATGTATCCCTTCTTAAATGGGTATCAGGTCAAGCATAGTTCAATTACATCAGATGAGGAAATGTAAATAATCTAAGTATAGTATCTCTTGACTGTGTCTAAATTGATTGGTTTTGGCCATATTTCTCCATCCATTTCTGCAAGTATGAGTGCTCCTTCCGTCAGCACCCTGTGAACCATGTAAAGACCTTGCCAGTTGAGAGAGAATTTCCCTTTGGCTTCATCTTGATGTGGGAAGATCTTCTTCAGCAACAGCTATCCTAGCGCAAATTGCCTTTGTTCGACCCTTTTGTTGAAAGCTCTGGACATTCTATTATGATAAGCTAACCATGACATACTGTGTTCATTTTTTTCCTATGATAAGGGCGAATTGTTCATAGCGGTTTTCTATCCATTCCGCATCGCTGAGTTCGGCTTCCTGTATAATCCTTAAAGATGGAATTTCTACCTCGGCTAGGATGACAGCTTCGGTACCATAAACTAGCATATAAGGAGTTGCCCTGATTGATGTGCGAACTGTAGTACGGTATCCCAACAAAGCAAAAGGTAGCTTCTTGTGTTTGTGATTTTCTACCATCTTCCTTAGTATCTTCTTGATGTTTTTGTTGGCAGCTTCTACGGCTCCATTCATCTGAGGTGTATAGGCTGTGGAATTTTGTGCTTGATCTTGAAATTATCACACATGGATTTCATCAGATCACTGTTGAGATTTTTGACATTATCAGTAACAATGGACTAGGGACCCCGAATCGGCAAATAATATGATCCTTGACAAAGTCTGCGATGACTTTCTTGGTTACAACTAGGATGCAGCCTCTACCCATTTTGTGAAGTAACAAAGGACTACCAGAATAAACCTACATCCATTTGAAGTAGTGGGCTCAATCAGACCAATGACATCCATTCACCAGGCGGCGAATGGCAAAGGTGAGCTTGTTGCATTGAGCTTGTTCGGCGGTACTTTTATCATATCGGCATGCACCTGCATTGGAAGCATTTGCAGACATACTTGATGCAATACATCTCCATGGTCATCCAAAAGTAACCGGCCCTAAGTATATTCTTAGCCAAGAAAAAACCATTCATGTGCAGGCCACAGGTCCCGGCATGTACGTCCTCAAGCAGTTTAGAAGCTTGTTTTATATCAATATACCTTATCAATCCCAAACCAGGAGTTCTTCTGTACAAGTTTCCTCTGTTGTGGAAGAAGTGATTGGACAATATCCGGAGTGTGCATTTCTGAGTGTGGTTCGTATGCTCTGGATATTCTACCTTTGACAAAAACTCCTTGATGTCACGGAACCAAGGTTTTCCATCTTTTTATTCTTCAACATGAGCACAATACGCCAAGTGATTACGGATTCTTATTGGGATGGGATTAATGAAATTCTTATCCGGATGTTGTATCATAAATGACAAGGTGGCCATTGCATTGGCAAACTCATTCTGAATTCTTGGCACATGCCGAAACTCTATCTTTGTGAACCGCTTTCTTAATTCCTACACATGGTGCAGATATGGCAATATCTTGTAATTCTTGGTGGCCCATTCTCCTTGTACCTGGTGCACAAGCAAATCTGAGTCACCGATTACCAGCAACTCCTGAATGTTTTTGTCGATTGCCATATTAAGCCCTAGTATGCAGGCTTTATATTCTGCCATATTGTTGGTGCAGGAAAATCTGAGTTTAGCAGATACCGAATAATGTTGAACTATTTTTGATACCAAAACTGCTCCAATGCCCACTCTTTTGTAATTTGTAGCTCCGTCAAAGAACATCCTCCAACCAGCGTATACTTCGGTAATGTCCTCTACTATGAATGACACATCTTCATCAGTAAAATACATTTTCAAGGGTTCGTATTCTCCTCCCACCAGATTTTCAGCAAGATGGTCTACCAATGCCTATCCTTTGACCGCCTTTTGAGTTATATAGATGATATCGAACTCACTCAATAGTATCTGCCAGGCTAACTTCTCAGTAGACATAGGTTTCTAAAATATGTACTTTAGAGGGTCCATCCTGGATATGAGGTATGTGGTGTAGGCACATAAGTAATGCCTCAATTCCTAAGCTATCCAGGTCAAAGCATAACAAGTGCATTCTAGCAGAGAGTATCGTGCTTCGTAAGGTGTGAACTTCTTACTCAAGTAATATATGGCTTGCTACTTTCTCCCCGTCTCGTCATGTTGTCCCGGAACATATTCGAAGGCTCCATCCAATACAGATAGATAGAGTATCAAAGGTCATCCTAGTTCTGGTGAGACTAGAACTAGTGGTACAGACAGGCACTCTATGATCTTGTCAAAAGCTCTCTAACAATCCTCGATCTAACTTGTCTCAGCATCTTTCCTCAGTATCTTGAAGATGGGTTCATATATGACTGTGGATTGTGCTATGAAGCGACTAACGTAGTTGAGATGCCCTAGGAAGCTTATCATGTCCTTTTTGCTCCTAAGCGATGATAACTCCTGAATAGCTTTGACTTTAGATGGATCCAGCTCGATCCCTCGACGGCTAACAATGAATCCCAGTAACTTTCCTGTAGGAACCCCGAATGCACACTTTGCAGGGTTTAGTTTCAAGTTGTACCTTCTTAGCCTATAAAAGAACTTTCTCAAGTTCGCTATGTGATCTGCGGCCCTCTTGGATTTGATAATGACGTCATCCACATACACCATTATTTCCTTATGTATCATATCATGGAAGATGGTTGTCATGCCTCTCATCTAGGTAGCCCCAGCATTCTTTAGACCCAATGGCATCATCTTTTAGCAGTATACCCCCCAAGGTATGATAAAAGCTATTTTCTCTGCATCTTTTTCGTCCATCCAGATCTGGTGATAACCCATGAAGTAATCTACAAAGGATTGGAGTTCATACTTGGTGCATTTGTCGATCAAAATGTGTATGTTTGGCAGTGGAAAGTCGTCCTTGGGACTTGCTCTGTTTAAATCTCGATAGTCAACACATACTCTGACTTTCCCATCTTTCTTTAGAACTGGCACAATGTTAGCTAACCAAGTTGGGTACTTAACCACCCTGAGAACTTTGGCTTTGATTTGCTTAGTAACTTCCTCCTTGAATTTCAGGCTCATGTCTGTTTTGAACTTTTTGAGTTTCTGCTTTATTGGCGGACACATGGGATCAGTAAGCAACTTGTGAGCTACTGTGGACGTGCTCAAACCGGTCATGTCATCAGATGACCATGTGAAAAGTCCTCATACTCTTTTAGGAAATGAATGTACTATTGCCTCTTTGTTGGTGACAAGTGAATGCTGATGCGAGTCTCCTTGACGATCTTGGCATTCCCCAAATTTACTGCTTCGGTTTCGTCCATATTAGACTTGTGCTTATTCTCAAAGTTTTCAATTTCCCTTACAACTTCTTCGAGTATTTCACCTTCTGAATCACTATTCTCATGTTGTGTTGCCTTGTTACATGTCACAGTCAACGGTTCATCAGGAAAAGTAATGTTAACACTGTGGAGAGAAAAATGTATAAAGTAGTGATGAATAATAAAAGAGCAAATGCATTTGATTAAAACTGGAAAAAAAAACATCCAGACAAGTACGGCTCGATGAATCGAGCATTTATTTTGAAACAAGTAAATCTTAAAACAAAGTTTCTGAAAATCTTGAATGCCTAGAGTGGATAATAAAATAAAATTCTTCCAAGCTACCTAGTGACTCGGCAGGCCCGTGATGGTGTGGCGATCCAATTCCTAAGAACAACTCCCTTCTTCACAGTCTGAATAGTAAGGCCTTCTTCCTCTTCCTCCTTCTCAATTATGGCACTACAGTCCATGTCTTCATCCTCCAAGAACAAATTCTTCAACCCAGCTAATGCTTCCTTTTCTACAGTTCTCCATATTGTATCAGCTTGGTGAAAAGCTTGATCTAGACTTGGCACTGGTTGCTCGAGAGGGTAATACGATCTGTGCCATAGAGGTGTCAAATCATTGTATTCTTTGCATATGTAGTGATATCCGAGCCCAAAAGTAGTACCATGACCCTTCAGCCATAATTGTTTAGTGATACCCTGGAGATTCTTCCCCATACTTTTGCCGGGCTCATACCCAGACCATGCCAATATGCTTTCTACTTTACTGCTCCACCATTTATCTTCATCGACGACATTGACATGTTCAATGTGATGATAGGTTTCCCTTCCCAGCCTTCTTCTATCTCTAATGACCAGGATGGTTTGACTAGTGCAAATGGGATTACTCCCATCTCCATGAATGATCACCTCAGGACGATTCCATTCTAATTTCACGGCCTGATGTAGTGTAGATGCTATAGCCCCAGCGGCATGGATCCATGGTCAACCTAACAGAAGATTATATGAGGCTGGTATGTCAAGCACCTGAAACTCGACGTCGAACCAAGTTGGCCCCATCTGCAAGTAAAGGTTAATTTCCCCTGTGGAACTTTAAAATCCATCGAAAGCTTACACGTTCATGCTTCCCACCCGCATTTCATGAAAACCTTTGCCCAATCTTTTTAGAGTGTCCAATGGATAAATATTAAGGCTTGAACCTCCGTCAACTAAGACCCTGGCGATGAATTTATCTTCAAATTGCATAGTGATATACAATGCTCGATTGTGATTCAACCCCCCAGGAAGTAACTCATATTCGTGGAAGATGATCTTATGACTTTCCAGTACCTGCCCTACCATATTGGCCATTTCTCCGCCGGTGATGTTATTGGGTACATAAGCTTCACTCAGCACTTTCGTTAAAGCGTTCATATACAACTCTGAGTTTTACAACAGTGACGGGATAATTATCTGAGCTAGGGTTTTGTTCAAATGGTCAATGTCAGAATATTCCTTTGCTTGTACTTTCCTCCACAGGTCATCTGGCCATGTTTCAATGACAGGCTGCCTGGTAGTGGCATCATTACTTGGTCCTCCCAAGTGTTCAGGTGTATACTTTTCTAGTCCTAGTCATTTCTTGTGCATCATCGTATTCCTCTACCTTCGCCTTCCTTTTTTGCTGAGCTTCGGCAACGTAATCCCAGGATATTGCTTTTGAGTCAAAAAGAGGTATGTTTGATACAGTCATTGTGAAATGTGTGACCATATGTACTTCAAATAGAGCGAGGGTGGTCGCAGGCGGAGCCACCTCTACCTCAAATGGAACTGATGCAACTGACTCCAACCTCAATTGGTGACTGACTCTGCACCACAATAGGAGTACGTATGGCTGCAATTTTGAAATCATCGCCTTCTCGAATAAATCCAATCGACCCCTTGGGGTCCCATTCTTTTTTCATCTCTGTCATATGTATCCCGCCACCTCTATGATTAGGGAGAGGGTTGTTGCGAAGATTAGGTGCATCTTCCTTTGCACGTATGACCTTGTTGTCAATTAGCGGTTGGATCTTATCCTTCAATGTTTGGCACTCATTAGTAGTGTGCCCCTTCATACCGGAATGGTACACACAAGGTTTGTTTGGGTTGACCCATTGGGAGGGATTTTCAAATGTCATAGCCGGAACGAGAGTGACGTAACCTATGACTTTCAACCTTTCGTACAACTAGTCAATGGTTTCAGCAATGTAAGTGTATTGTTTGGGTAGCTTGCGTTCGAAATTGGGTCTTGGTCTTGGATAATTTTGGCGAGTTGGTGGTGATTGGAAATGGGACTGTTCGGAGTTGTAGTTGTGATGGACAGTGGATGGTAGGAAGTATCTGGGATATGAGGGTTGATATGTAGGCGGTGGTGCTTGGTACGTGGGTAGAGGTGTTTGATATATAGGTGGAGGTGTTTGATATGCGGGTGGAGGTGTTTGATAGGTAAGTGGATATTTTGGGCCCTTAGCCACCATTACTGCCCTAACATCTCTCTTCTTTGATATGTCACCCGATTATAATGCCTTATTTGTGGCACTACATGTAGTGCCTCAAAAGTAGTTGCCATTCTACTTTTGACGCCCTCTTTGATTCTTTCTCCGAGTTTCATGATATTAGAGAATTTATTATTTTCAATAACCATCAACCTTTCATAATATTGCAGATCCTATGCTCTGACGAAGAACTTGTTCATCTGTTCCTCGTCTAAAGATGGCCTAACTTTGGCTGCTTCTGACCTCCAACGAGTAGCGTACTCGCAGAAAGTTTCGGTGGGTTTCTTCTTAAGGTTCGGAATGTAGAAAAAATCTGGTGCATTTTCTGTGTTGAACCTGAATCGGAACATAAAATCAGATGCCATACTCACCCAATTGGACAATTTCTTGGGATCTTGGGTGATATACCAGGACAAAGCATCTCCAGTAAGACTCCTCATAAAGAGTTTCATCCGGATCTTTTTGTCTTTTGTAACCCCGACAAGCTTGTCATAATAGGTCTGCAGATGAACCTTGGGATCACCAGTACCATCAAATATCTCGAACTTGGGAGGTTTGTACCCCTCTGGCAGTTCTACATCTGGCTGTATACACAGATCTTCATAGTTTAAACCTTCTATTCCTTTGTCATCTACGATGCCCTGAACCCGACTTGTCAACTTCTTGAGTTCTCCAGTCATGTTTTTAATGAGTAACCTCTTGTCGGAGGATTCTGATGTATAGGAGATTGGTTGGATAGATAGGTGCAGTTTCCATATATATAGGTTTGCTTTGATTGTTGCCAAGGACTTTGGTGTAATGATGGTCATTGGTTGAGTTTTGAGGATCACGAATGGGTTGTGGTGTGTTTTGGGGAATGTAGTAGGTGGTAGTTGGTGGGTACTGAATTGGTTGAAGGTGATGTTATGGAGGGGTTGATATTGGTAAGGGATTGAGATTTTGGGGTGGGGTTGCATATTGATTTGGTGCTGGAGGATTTTGTGGATGTTGGTTTTGTGTGTTTTGAGGAGGTGTTGGGTTTTTTGTGTTCTGTTGGTTGATGTCAGGGACATTCAAGGTGAGCGACAAGTTTGCCAAGTTTCAAACCTGCTCAAGTTCTCCTTGTAATTCCAATATCTTTTGTTCCAATCTCAAGACTCGGTCAATTAGTGCCGGAGTACTCCGTCCATCTGAAGTTTCTGCGTTATCAACATTCTCCTTTCAGATACCACTTAAGTCGTCCATTTCTGCTTTTCCCTTGCCTTTTGTATTTCTTGGAGGAGGAGGTGGTGGAGGGCCTCTAGATCTGGTGTGATATGCTGATGATGCCAGTATGAGAAAACCAACCCTAAGGGATGGGAATAAATAAAGAAAACACAAAAAGTTAGGTAGGTCGGTATGGATTCTGAAATGTTTGCAGTATTTAAACACATATTACGGGAATGTAAATTCGTGTCCTAATTTGGGAGCCTCATTGTGCCTGAGGTAGGCCTAGCGACAAATAGATTTGGAGAACTTTAGATGCCAGTAAATGTTTCATTTCATAATGTGAACATAGACGAACCCAAAAACGATACTAAGACAAATAGAAAAGCAAGTCACTATTGGAACTTGGCCTTATTACATTTAGGAAAGAAAATAAATCTAGCCTACTTGGTCCCAGAAGGAACTTCTCTAGATTCGATCTTCTTGAACCCATCATACAGGTTCCTCCTTCACTTCCTTCAGCATTTTGGCAATCATCAATCCTCTTTATGACTTTTACCCTCTAGCTCCACTAATCCTCGCTCTAGATATTCCAACTTTCTGTTGGAAGTGACAGCCATTTCCTTCCATTCATCGATCAACCTCATATTTCTCCCGTGTATTTCCCAATGCTCATTCTCAGAGTCGTGAACCCTCTTGCTCAGCCTGTTGTATTTGACATGAGCTTCAGCTTTTTTATCTATGATCTTATTCCCTCAACCGGATGCTGGCCTCACCATTCCCTTCAGATTGTCTTCTAACCATGCTGGATAGAGAGGTTCATACCCCACATGATACCTGTCTGGCTCAATGGTGTTCTTTTCCACAATGATCTTGCAGTGCCACATGTGTTGAGCCTGGCACTTGTACGGAATATTGTCATTACGAAAGTCGGCTCTGAAATGGCCCACCTTGGCAGTCCTATGTACAACCTGCTTCCTGCCTCCTACCTCATAACTCGGATAAGGACAAAAGGGTATATCCCTCTCAACCCAATCAATACCAATTGTGGAGCGTCCCTGGATCTGATGATGAATTCATCTATTGGGAACCATTTAAACATCGAGTGTACCTATTATTCAGTCAGATTGTTGAAGAATTCTACCCACTCTTTGGCACTTTCCAGTTGAGCAAACCCGTCTAGAATGTAAGTTATCTGCTTGGGGTGGTGGAAGGCAATATAGTCGTTTCGAGCCCTTTGTGGAAATTCTTGGCGATAATGACCCTTCTGAAGATGTTCTAATAATCACAACTGCAACAACAGATTACAACCCTCAAAATGTTTGATCCCCCTTTGACAATGTTCCAGAGACCTATAGATATCGGCTATGATCATGTGGACTATAGTGTATGTTTGTCCATTGATCCCTTCCATCAGTGTCTTGGAGACCATGGCCAATCTAGTGTGGGTCCTTCCCTTTTCATTGGGAATACTATCAAGCCCAAGAAGCATACGATGAACATGAACACTTTGCGGTGGATGTGTTCTAGAGAAGTGATAGAGAGCTCGTCGTGGAAGGTACGGTAGGACTTGCTATGGCCATATCTTTCGTACACGTATTTGAAGGGTATGTAGGACTTCTCTAAACATACCAAGTTAGCATTTTTCTTCAACCTCATCATCTTTAAGAACCCTTTACTAGTATGGTTGCCCGTTACTAACAACCCAGGGCTATCCCAAGTCAACCCCGTAAGTCCCCCAATTTCCTCTAGGACTGGAGTCATTTCTATGTTGCCAAAACGGAACACAGACCTTTCATTGTCCCAGAACAAAGTGGAAGCCTCGATCAACCTGCTGTTTGGCTAAATGTCTAGCAGGGAAGGCAAGTTACCCATGTACCTTTTAACATATTTCTTGTCACTTAAGGAAAGGTCCTCCCACCAATCTAGCAGCAATGGTGGAATGTTGCTAAACATGCCGAATATGGGGACCTCGTGCCTCATTTTCTGCAAAACAAAAGTTTAGGCCCTTCTCCCCAACCAGACTTGACTATTTATACATTCAGATTGGCATATTGGCACTTAGTTCTCCAAATTAATGAATATAACGTGGTTGTGTCGGTTGGGATTATGGAAACCCCGGTGGAAATTTTGGATAAGGCTCGTCTTAAAGGATCATTTTGTGGACAACATATTAATCAGACTAGATTTAACTATGATGCATGCACAGTTTCAATAGAAGGTTACTATGAGGGTCTAGATTAGTACCCTCAAGCGGACAACTTGAGGGGGAAAGGCATGGAACCGTTGACTGCACCGCTGATCGACTAGTTTTACTGCAAATAAGCCTTTCCGAATTTAAGGGTAATAAATTGGGAAGAGAGCAACCACTCATCAAGCGTTGCGATAGGATTTAATATGCACAGGTGGAATATGATGTGGAGCATGATTTATGCAATAATAAATAGCATGTTATTAGGTATTTGCACGTAGGAAAAACAATATATACAATATTTAAATAATTGAAAGATAGTTACGGAAAAGAAAACAAAGAAGCAAGTCAGTTTCTGGAAAAGGAATCATATATGCTTGAAATAAACAATTAAATGCAAATAAGGGAAAGGGTATTGGATAAGGCATGCTTGGACTAATTCACAAAAGATAAGTTTGTAATGGTAAGAGTCTAAGTATCACCAGTAGAGTAGCCATGCCATCGCGCCCCCCTTTTTTTCTCCATGGAGAAAGGTCCGAGCTTCGACGATCATAGGGGCAAGAACTCATTTCCTTTTAGGATTTGGGTATTTGAAGAGTCACCGCCTGACAGATTATGGAGCTTTAGGGCACCTAGAGCAATTAACTCTTAGACTAGCTTGCATTACCAGATATTTAGGGTAAGGGCTCCAAAAAACCTTGAGGAAAAGGTGTTAGGCACCCCCGCGGTCCACAACGGTAGGTCCTGGATAAACTTATGTGAATTAGTCCTTTTAGCAAATAAATAGTTTTAACACATACTTGCGAATAAAGGCATGTTTTGACATTGTATGACTCAAGTAATGAAAAAAAGGGAAAAGATTTGAACAAGTTGCACACATATAGAGAAAGTAAAATCTAAACAACAGGAATTGGAAAAGAGGGGTCCTAGGTTGGTTAGCCTACAGGATCACCCCACACAATGCCCGATAATCACTCCTCAATGAGAGGCTACATGTGACATTAGCACGTAGTCATCATATACTTACTACCCAATTCCCCCCTTGGTCATAGCCTCAAGCGTTCAAGTAGGTGTGAATCAAAAAAATAATTAGGACTGCACATAAAGAGGGAACAATTAATATTTACCTCCAGAAACATAACAAGTAAGTGCACGTCTCAAATAATAGTTTCAAGTATTTAAGTGAAAAAACCTTAGAACATGATATCTAGGTGAGCATGAAGTATACAAAATTGAATTAAGACAATGTGTCAAAGACCTATTCAGCTTGCCTACTGGTTTTAGACCTGTGAATGTGAGCAGTCTTATATAACAAAACGCAATTTTTATAGTTGCAGAGTTTTAATCGCCCTATGGGATTGCCGAAGCACATAATAGTGATGCCCTAAGCGCATGATATCTACACTGATTAGGAATGTAGTACAACAGTGAACAATTTTAAACGGACAACTTGAGATCATATAGACATGTTTTCTAGTGGTATTAATTGAGGCAGCGTTTGAAAACCCTTTAAGAAGCGGATAGATTTAGTTAATTAAACCATTTCAGAATATATAAACATAAATGGAACTGACTTTTCTAACTAAACTGTTTTAAGTCCTATAGGCATGATTTCTAGTTAAGCAAGGTAAAAACAAATAGCGTTCACTTAACCAAAGTGAAATCACTATAAGTATGATTTTATAGAGCTGATTTTAACTCTATAGGCATGATCTCTATTATTAGGGCCATTTTAGATCCTATAGGCGTGGTTTCTAATTATGTGGAAATAAAGCAGACATAACAAACATATTTGAATCAGCCTGGACCCATAGGTGTGGTATCTACCCAATTTACCCAATACATATAACTACCCTCTCTTTTTCACTAATCACCCTATTGTTTATTTATAATAATTATTACAAACGAATGAATTAAATGAAAAATTTACATAAATAGAACAGAAATTAATCTATAGGGAGCCTGCAGTAGGCCCAAATGACATCCAAGACTCCAATAACCTCAAATGCCAAAAGATCCATAGCCAATTTCATATCTAGGTGTGTCAGAGTTCCCTAAGGACTTCAAGGATCCTGGGCAGTGCTCACACCTAGACCTTTCCTCAAATAATAACTGATTTAGGTGCAGTGTGGAAAGGCCAACTCTGACATGCCAGAGTTCAGAGAGATCTCAAGGATCTCTAGACGGTACACATATTAGAGGGGTAGAACCTAGTATTCTAAGAGTAAATTGAGAGTGCTTGACATAGTTTTGAAAAGATTTGAAAATAGTACAGAGATGACTTCATGAGCAAAAAGGTTTTTATGAAATATGAAATAGGTTGGTGGTAAAAGACAGTTTGAGAATAGTACCAAAACTCTTTTGAAAATAGCAGACAATCAATTGGTCGTAAAATATCCAGATTCAGAAACACTCAACAAACAGATCTCACATGGGGATAAAGGGATTGGGGAACATAAGAGTCATATTGGGGGTACATGGATAGGGCATAAAGAAAACATACAGTCAATGAACTGCATAAAACACTTAGGGTCTTAGAGACTTAGCAGGCTAGCCATGTACAGTAAATTGTTAAGACATAGATCACAGCTGTAATACAGAAAGCCTGACATGTCTTGAAAAGGATTAAACGTACATGCAGGGTCAATCACATACATCAAATAGCCGGCATGATCGCATAATTAGGGGATTGAACATATATTCACAAACAGACTGGTTAAGTATCAAATAACTAGATGAGGTATAGATATGCTAATCATACATTGAATATGACAGAGTTTATACATGCTAGGCAAAGAAGTAAATAGGAATACAAGTTAAATTCATAGCTGATAAACAATTGTAGGAATGAAACACATAGGGTTTGGATTTCAAAAATTAACTAGAGACATACCAGTTGAAGAAAAGAGTGCAGAATATAAAGTAGATGTAGTTCTAATATCTAGCCTTAGCTTTCAGCCAGCTAGACCAGTGAATATCACAAGTAGCAGAGGAGAAAAATAGAGCTTTAGAGTGTAAGTGTGCTTTTGTAAACTAATGTTCGTTGTCAAAAATGAGAATTGGGAGAGTTTATATAGTAATTAAAAGCTTAGAAAAATAAGGTAAGGCATAAATTAAGTAGCAATTAGAGACATTCTGGGAATTAATCATATGTAAAATCAGTGAGTTCTTCCTTTAATGAAGGGATAATCAATCAATGGTGAAAGCGGACAGATACTTAAGGAAAGAAATCGAGTGCAACTTAATTATAGAGTATGTAATTAGGGGTGAATGCAAAAGAGTTTTGATTAAGGAAACAATCAGTAAGAATCAACAAAATAACAAATGAGGCAAAGGAAAAATTAATTAAGTCAAGCAGTTCAATTAAACCGAGTAGAGAGGTAAGAATCAAAAGTTTTGTTAAGGAAAACTATTCAAATCAAACCAGAAAATAAGGACTTCAAAATAATCAAGGGTTCAATCAAAGGGAAAATCGTGTAAAGAGTCAGCAAGTTTAGCAGATAAAATAAGGTACGAAGTCAATAGTCAGGATTGGACACATAATTTTAACGAAACAAATAGTAATCGACACTGATTCAAGGAGAAAGATATAGGTTTTAACATGAATAGCCAGGACGAACACAAACATATAGAATCATTGAAAGGTTGAACTATGAAATTCAGTAGAGGCATATTAGGATAAGAAAACCACGAGACATTCAAATGGCTAAAGAGAAATCACAATAACCAAAGCAATAACACAGTTAATATACTAGTACTCAGAAACCAAACAAAGAATGTCAAAAATTAGGATTTTCAGTACAAGCAAGTTAAGGTTGTAGCAAAATTACAAAATTAGTCGAAACACATAAGAAGCAAAAGATCAAACACTCAAAAATTACCAAATGTTTTGAAAAGAGACATTTTTGGAAACCCTAGTTTAGAGAAATATGAAGTTACTCAAAAATCATATGATTCTTGTAAAGAATCAAAAGGTTATTGTAAAACTCATACGAAATAGGCCCAAATCATCTCAGATCTGTACAAATCTAAGGGTTCAGAAGAAAAAATTAGGTTTTCAGGTGAACAACATAGAGGTGTAGAAACATGCTTAGAAATACAGATTATAGTCGATGTTGGACAATCTTACTCGGAATCACACTGGAAAAACCTGAAATAGGCGAGAAAGGGGCCATAGATGCAAGCCAACTAACCTTGGTCCCTTGAGGACCCTAGAGATGGCAATACTAACGTGAGGGAGGCGATTAGAGGCCTAGTGAGTGGTGAGACGCCACCAAGACAACCCTAGATGCGTGACGATTAGGGTTAGGTTTGAGTGCAATTGAGAGAGGAGAGGGATTTCAGGGCGGCAGACAGTGAGAAAATGAGAGGGTTTGGAGGGGTCGCTTGGTTTATTTTAGATAAGGGCTGTTTGTGGCCGTTGATCTCTATGATCAATGGTCGAGATGAAAAAAGGTTTTGGGGCCGCATCGGATAGTAGGGTTTGGGCTGGGTAAAATTAAATTGAAAGCAGGTTGGTATTGGGTTGAAATAAGACTAGAATTGAAATAAAAATTGGCCAGATTTTAAATAACCACTTTTAATAACTATATAATTTATAAAAATAATAAGTGAGTTCCAAAAAAATATTTTCGTGTACTAAAATGATTTTAAAATAGTTATTTAATATTTTAAAAATATAAAAGACCATTTTATGCATCAATAATGCAATTATGCATTAGTATGGGCTATTATTGCAAAGATGTGCAATTTAGCCTAAAAATATAAATATAATCACAAAAAATGCACTAAAATTATTTAAACACTATGTTGGCATAAATAAAGAATTTAGATGACTATATCATCACGATCGGGTCCGGTTTAGGGTCATGACAAGTTGGTATCAGAGCCTAGGTTACATAGGTCTCACGAGTCATGAGTAGGTTTATTAGAGTTTTACAGATCGGTAGAGAGATGTCTGTATTTATCCTCGAGAGTCTACAGAACCTTTAGGAGAAACTTCATATTCTTGAAATTCTTGTCGTGCGAATCTGTTGATCCGAGTACTAAACTTCAATTATTCTATTCTCTCAAAGATGGTGAGGACACGAGTGACTGGTTAGGATGGACAACCACAAGTACAACCAGTTGTGGCCACTAGATGCCAAGGATGTGGTTGAGGTCGTGGTAGGGGCAGGAGTGTGGCCCACACAGCAGCTAGGGCACAAACTGCAGATCCACCAGCTGCCCCATTTCAGGATCAGGTCCTAGTTGTGGATGCTCCAGTAGCACCAGCTGTGCCCATTGTGATTCCGGGTGTTTAGGAGGCCCTGGCTCAGATTCTATCGATATCCACTGGCCTAGCTAAGGAGGTTTCAGTCACTACAACCACAACTACTTCTCAGGACGATGGAGGCACTAGGACCCCCATCGCTCGCACACCTGAGTAGGTCATGTAGGGACTTCAAACACCGGGAGCACATCTAGCACAGCCAGTAGCAACTGCTCAAGACTATGTAGATCCTGCTATGCCAGAGGATGAGTATCGCAGGTTGAAGAGGTTTGGTATACTTCAGCCTCTGACTTTTAGTGGTGCAGAGGGCAAGGATGCCCAAGGATTCTTGGACAATTGTTAGAGGATTCTTCGTACAGTGGGTACTCTGGAGACCAGCAGGGTCGCTTTCACTACTTTTTAGTTTTTGGGAGCTGCCTTCACTTGGTAGGAGGCTTATGAGAGGTGTAGTACTGTTGGTACAACACCCCTTACCTGGTAGCAATTCTCTACTCTCTTTTTGGAGAATTATGTGCCACAGTCTCACCGAGAGGAGCTGCGTAGGCAGTTCGAGTGGTTGCATCAGGGAGAGATGATAGTGATGCAGTATGAGATGAGGTTCTCAGAGTTAGCTCGTCATGTTGTTTGGTTGGTTCCTATAGAGAGAGAAGGGCTTATAAGGTTGTTGATGGCCTCACGTATTAGCTTCATATTCTCATGACCAAGGAGAGTGTATCTGGCACTACTTTTGAGGAGGTTGTTAACATTGCTCACGAGATTGAGTTGGTTCGTCGCCAGGAGCGAGATGGGAGGAAGGCTAAGAGGCCTTGGGGATCTGGTACTTATGGTGGTGCTCCTTTGAGAGGTTAGTTTCAGCACGGCGGAGGCCATCCATTCAGGCATGCTCAGTCAGCTCACCTAGGTTATCGTGGGGCGTCATCGAGTCATGGTTCTCACAGTTCCCATCTGGGCCAGTCATCACTCAGTGCCCTCTCAGCCCAGAGTTCGTCCTGTGCTCCATCAATTTAGGGCTCGTCTATGCCAAGTGTATCTGCTAGTCATTTCGGTGCTAGGGGTTCCCTTCAGTCCCTATCTCCAGCACCCGAAAGTTGCTATGAGTGTGGAAAGTTGGGTCATATGTGGGGGTAGTATCCTCGTCATCTTGGGGGTTTATCTCAACAGAGGTGTCAGCCATCGGCTTTAACACCAGTTACTTTACCACCACCCACCCATCAGCTAGGGGTGGAGGTCACTTAGCTAGGGGTCACCATAGAGGGGGAGGTCGATCAGGTGGTGATCAGGCCTATTTTTATGCACTCCCAGCTAGACCTGATGCTATTGCTTCAGATGCTATTATTACTGGTATTGTTTCAGTCTGCCGCAGAGGTGCCTCTATATTATTTGATCCCGGTTCCACTTATTCTTATATGTCATCACTTTGCTCATTATTTGGATGCGCCCCGTGAGTCTCTTATTTCATCTGTTCGTGTATCTATTCTGGTGGGCGATACTGTTGCTGTAGACCGTGTGTTCCAGTCATATGTGGTAACTATTGGGGGTCAGAAGTATGAAGTGGATCTTTTGTTGTTATGTATGGTAGACATTGTTGTTATATTAGGCATGGATTAGCTATCTCCATATTGTGCTATTTTGGACTATAATGCTAAGATAGTGACTTTGGCTATGCCAGGTGTGGCACAGATTGAGTGGCGAGGTTTGACTGATTATGTTCCTAGTAGGGTGATTTCTTTCTTGATGGCCCATCGTATGGTTGGGAAGGCTTGCCTTTCATACATAGCATTTGTGAAGGATGTTAGTGCAGAGATTCCTTGTATTGATTATGTTCCAATTGTGAGGGAATTTCCCGATGTGTTTCCTGTAGATCTGTCAAGCATGCCGTGAGACAGGGATATTGATCTGGTGCTGGGCACTCAGCCTATTTATATTCCACCATATCGTATGGCACCCACGGAGTTAAAAGAGTTAAAGGAGCAGTTTCAGGAACTCCTTGATAAGGGGTTCATTCGGCCTAGTGTGTTTCCTTGGGGTGCACCTATTCTATCTGTGAAGAAGAATGATGGCACGATGAGGATGTACGTTAATTACAGGCAGTTGAACAAAGTAACAATTAAGAACAAGTATCCTTTTCCTCGTATTGATGATTTGTTTGACTAGCTTCAGGGAGCGAGAGTGTTCTCCAAGATTGATCTCCGTTTAAGTTATCACCAATTGATGATCAGGGACTCGAATATTCTTAAGATGGCTTTCAGGACTTGCTATGGTCATTATGAGTTCTTAGTGATGTCTTTTGGGCTAATTAATGCCCTAGCAACATTCATGCATTTGATGAGCAGCGTGTTTTGGCCTTATCTCGACTCGTTTGTCATAGTTTTCATTGATGATGTTCTGGTGTATTTGCATAGTCAGGTGGAGCACGCGGAGCATTTGAGAGTTGTGTTGCAGAGATTGAGGGATGAGAAACTTTATGCAAAGTTCTCCAAATATGAGTTTTGGCTCGGTTCAGTAGCATGCTTGGGGCACGTGGTGTCCAGTGAGGGTATTCTAGTTGATCCAAAGAAGATATATGTGGTTCAGAGTTGGCCCAGATTGTCCTCAGCCATTGAGATTTGCAGTTTTCTTGGTTTGGAAGGTTATTACCGTCGGTTCATTCAGGGATTTTCATGTATCACATCGCCATTGACTAAGTTGACTTAGAAGGGTGCTCCATTTATGTGGTCAAATTTGTATGAGGAGAACTTCCAGAAGCTCAAGACTGCCTTGACCACCGCTCCAGTGTTAATTTTGCCATCAGATTCAGGTTCTTATACCGTGTATTGTGATGCTTTGAGAGTTTGCATTGGGTGCATATTGATGCAAGAGGGTAGAGTTATTATTTATGCTTCTCGTCAGTTAAAGCCCCATGAGAAAAACTACCCTGTTCATGATTTAGAGTTGGCTTCCATTGTTCACGCGATAAAGATTTGGATACATTATTTGTATGGTGTGTCTTGCGAGGTGTTTATTGATCATCATAGCCTCCAGCACCTGTTCAAGCGGAATGATCTCAATTTGAGGCAGCAGAGATGGTTGGAGTTGTTAAACGATTACGATATTACTATCGTTTACCATACGGGGAAGGCCAATGTGGTGGCCGATGCTTTGATCCAGAAGGTAGTGAGTTTGGGGAGTTTGGAATATATTTTAGTTGGGGAGAGACCTCTTGCAGTTGATGTTTAGGCCTTGGCAAACCGGTTCGTGAGGTTGGATATTTTGGAGCCCAGTCGGGTATTAGCTTGTGTGATTTCTCGATCTTCCTTATTTGATCACATTCTAGAGCTCCAGCATGATGATCCTTATTTGCTTGTCCTTAAGGACAGAGTTTAGCATGATGATGCCAGAGATTTGGCCATTGGTGATGATGGGATATTGAGGATGCAAGGCCGGATATACGTGCCCAATGTAGATGGGCTTTGGGTGCCGAAAAGATGTATTAGGATCTAAGACATCATTATTGGTGGTGCAGAATGAAGAAGGACATTGTGGGATTTGTAGCTTGGTGTCTCAATTATCAACAGGTGAAATATGAGCATCAGAGATCGGGTGGCTTGCTTCAGCGGATGGATATTCCATAGTGGAAGTGGGAGCGGATCACCATGGACTTTGTAGAAGAAGTTTGATGATATTTGGGTGATTGTGTATTGTCTGACCAAGTCGCACACTTCATTCCAGTGTGTACTAATTATTCTTCACAGCGGTTGGCAAAGATCTATATCCGGGAGATTGTTCGTTTGCATGTTGTCCTAGTTTCCATCATTTCGGATAGGGGAACTTGGTTTACCTCACAGTTTTGGAGGTCGGTGCAGCGAGAGTTGGCTACTCAAGTTGAGTTGAGCATGACTTTTTACCCTCAGATGGGCGGGCAGTCCGAGCGTACTATTTAGATATTGGAGGACATATTGCGTGCTTGTGTCACTGATTTTGGAGGGTTATGGGATCAGTTTCTACTGCTAGCAGAGTTTGCTTATAACAACAGTTACCAGTTGAGTATTCAAATGGCTCCATATGAGGCTTTGTATGGGAGGCGGTGTAGATCTCCAGTTGGTTGGTTTGGGCAGGATGAGGCTAGGTCGTTGGGTGAAGACTTGGTGTAGGATGCTTTAGATAAGGCGAAGGTGATTCAGGAGATGCTTCGTACGGTGCACTTGAGGAAAAAGATTTATGCTGTCAGGAAGGTTCGGGATGTGTCCTGCATGGTTTTTGAGAAGGTCCTATTGAAGGTCTCACCCATGAAAGGTGTTATGAGATTTGGGAAGAAGGGTAAATCGAGTCCTCGGTTCATTAGGCCTTTTGAGGTACTTCAAAGGATTGGGATGTGGCTTATGAGCTTGTTTTGCCACCCAGCTTGTCTAGTGTGCATCCGGTATTTCAAGTTTCTATGCTTTGGAAGTATATTGGGGATCCGTCTCATGTTCGAGATTTCAGCACGATTTAGTTGGATGGTGATTTGATTTATGGTGTGGAGCCATAGGCTATTTTGGAGCTTTAGGTTCGAAAGTTGAGATAAAAGGATATAGCTTCAGTGAAAGTGCAGTGGAGAGGTCGGCCCATGGAGGAGGCTACCTGGTAGACCGAGCAAAAGATGCAGAGTAGATATCCTTACCTGTTTGAGGCTTCAGGTATATTTCTTGACTCGTTTGAGGAAGAAAATTTGTTTAAGAGGAGGAGGATGTAACAACCCGGCCGGTCGTTTCATGAGTTACCGATCCGTTTTCCTTATTTCTGCTTCTTTATGCTTTGTTTACTTGCGTTATGTGGTATCGGGTTAGGCGGTTCGAATCTGGAATGGTTTTGGTAAGGTTTGAGATACTTAGTCTCTTTTGAGTAAGCTTAAGTTGGAAAACTCAACTGGATGTTGAATTATGTGAAAAAGGGCTTGGATGTGAATTCACATGGTACAAATAGCTTCAGGAGATGATTTGGGACTTAGGAGTGTGATCGGAACGTGTTTTGGATGTCTATAGTAGATTTAGGCTGGAATCGGCAAAATTGAAATTTTGGCATTTTCTGGTTGATAGGTGAGATATTGATATAAGGGTTAGAATGGAATTTCGGGAGTTGCAGTAGGTCCGAAGTGTCATTTGGGATGTGTGTGCAAAATATCAGGTCATTCGGACGTGGTTTGATAGATTTTTTTATCAAAAGCGGAATTTGGAAGTTTTTAGAGTTCTTAGGCTTCTGTGTTTTGGTTGATTCAATGTTGTTTGGGATGTTTTGAATAATGGTATAAGTTCGGATAGTGGTATATGACTTGTTTGTGCTTTTTGGGTTGAGGTCCCGAGGGCCTCAAGGTGATTTCCGGTGGTTGACGGAAAGTTAAGAGTTGGGAGTTTGCAGCTGAAGTTTTAGTATTGTAGTCATAATTACATATGTGGTTGGGAGGCCGCATGTGTGACCCCCCCAGATGCGGAAGCAAGTCACAGAAGCGGAATCTCCATGGGGAGCTGGAACCACAAAAGCAGCTAGGTGAGCGCACCTGCGATAGCACATGTGTAGGTGTCTTATCGCAGATGCGCAACTTGGATTCATAAGTGAAAACTGCAAAAACGGTTGGGGGACCGCAGAAGCGATACAGTATGAGCGTGATTTGGACTGTAGGTGCGAGAAACCTGGGCCAGTAGGTATAAAAGATTTCCTTCACGGTTTTTGTGTTATTCTTCACCATTTTCATACGGGTTTGAGCTTAAGGGAGCTATTTGAAGAGGGATTTCAAGGGGATTGCATAGAGGTATAGTTTTTGGACCCTAAACACATTTCTATGGTGTTATTTCACTGATTTGGCTTGAAAATTAATGGAAATTAAGGGTTAAAAATTGGGATACTAGGGCCTGATATTGGAGACCTTTGAGCAAGGGTTGATGGGTCATTGTGGTTGGATTTTAACATTTTTGATATGTATGAACTCGTGGGGAGATAAGGAGTCTATTGATGTAAATTTTATCGAACTCCGAGACGTGGGCTCAGGGGTTGGGTTTGGTTAATTCGGGATTTGCATTGTATTTTGATTACTTTCGAGTGGGCCTTGTTCCCTAAGCATATTTTGATGATTATGTACTGATTTTGGTTAGATTTGGAGCATCCGGAGGCCGATTCGAGAGGCAAAGGCATCGCGGGCTAGAGTTTGGACCGGATAGAGGTGAGTGATGATTGTAAATATTGTCCTGAGGGTATGAAACCCTAGGTTTCACATCATTGTGCTATTTGAAGGTGACACACATGATAGATAATGAGCCTGGGGACGTGCACCATTGGAGATTGTGACTTTTTCCGCACCATATGACTGTTTTACCGTGTATTTAATTGAAAACTATTTGTTATTATCATGTTTTGGGCTGAATGCCATATTGCGGCTGCGTGCCAACTGTTTTTGACCCTTAGGGGGTTTTACTTCTATTTCCTCGCAGTTTTGATTTCATACTTGTACTCAGTCTTGCTGTATTCTACTGTTTTCATAACTCAACCATGTTTACTCTATTTTGACATCTTAAATGGTATTTTGGGCTAAGCATCACATTTTACTGTGCCTAAGTGCCTTTTAGAGATTTCTGACTGAGTAGGGTCGAGGGCCTGTGTTGTGAGGTTATTATGAGATCGGGCTGCACGCCGCAACAATGTTGTACTAATTTATGATTATGAGGCTGTTGATGCCCAATTTTTTCCTATATATTTTCAATATACAAAATAACTTCAAAATAGCATATATATGCATATATGAGAATGTCCAAATGTTTTATTATTTTTCCATAGTTTTTAAAGATTTAAATTGATTTATTTTCCCTTTTTTATCCATAAAATCTCGATAATTATTTCCAAATTTATTATTTTGGAAATTCATCTATTTAATTTTTGTATTATGCCAAAATATGGCTAAAATAATTTTTTTACATATTCATTTAGTATTTTTAAAGCTAAATTGCACATAATTGCAATATTAGTCATTTTAAGGTTTAATTGTGTCTTATATTCATAAAATTGGATCCTATATTTTTAAATTGTTATATATGTGCTATAAATTATTTTGGCCTTTTAAATTAATTTTCAGAAATCGCTTACTATTTTTTATAAATTATAAAGGTAAAAAGTAGCTATTTAAATTTTAGCCCAAATTGGATTTCTAATCTAACCCAAAAAAAACCCAACTCCCAACCCAATTATGCCCATCGGACCAAGCCCAAACCCATTTTCATAAACCGACCCACCTATAATCTCAACTGTTGATCTTCCATATCAACGGTCCCTATTACCCTTATCATTTTTAAACCCAAACAACCCCCTAACCTAAATCATTTCTCACCAACCCGCCGCCCTTGAATTCCTTCTCCTCTCAAACTCTCTCTGAAATCTAAGACTAACCCTAGCCGCCTCCACCAAAATCCACCCTAATCCCCTTTAATTCTCACCTAATCCATGGAGTCCGATGGCTGTTTGAGGGGTGTACCAGTCTCCTATGGCTCCTGGTTGTTTGTTTTCGTGAATCTATGAAATGATCTCAAAGAGATCTAACCCAGATCCTGCCCGACTTCTGTCTGTGGTCTTTTCTGGCCATTCATGGCCGATCAAGTCAGATCCATGACTTTTCTGGATATATCAGTAACTTTTTGAAGTCTTTCTCACTTTTCTGGGTTCTCTGAAACCCTAGCTTTAAGAGCTTTCTAATTTTTTCTTTCAAATCTGTCTTAGATCTGCGCATGTTATGAACTCCTTGGTGTTGTCTCAAAAGTTCTTCGATTTTATTTCAACGTGACTCATCATTTTCAACGACTAGGATTTTCTCAACCTCTTTTAAAAGATCTCTTCTCCACTTTTTAATATTGTTTTATGATTTTACTATGGTTAAACAATTTGCTTGTGTTTTCTTCTACCTGCCTCATCATGTTAAGACCCCTAGGTATTTTTGGGTTTTATCCGGGTTCTGTAGCTGTCATTATTTGTTTGTATGAATGCTTGTTTCGATTAAGTCTTTGTATTTGGATCCTTTTCTTTGTTGACTGATTCAGAGTTCTTACCATTTTTTCGACTATTCTTAAAACTCTAATTTCTCAAAATGTTTTACTCACTCATTACTGTGAGTTTAAAGGGTTCTTCACTTGTTCCTGGTTGTTTTACCTGTTAGTTTGGTTCTTCACTCTAGTTCTATGTGGCTGCTTGACTTTGTTGGCTACTATGCTTCGAGTGGGTTCTTTCACTACTGAGCCCTAGCCTACTCCTGTTACTGTTGTATGTTTGAGTACATCTAGTTGTTTCTTTTGCCAATATGCTTGGCCTTGCATGTCTGATTCTCCTGTTCATTCATGCATATTTATATGTTAAAGTGTAGAATCATGATTTTTTCTTGATTGATCTTGATTTCCTTAAGTGACAGTTTAATTTCAAGATTTTCTTATAAACCCTGATTTTACTCGCTTGTTTAAGTGATAGATTACTTCCTTTATTTGCTGTGATATTTCACCCTGCTGAATCATTTCCTCAATTAAGTATATTTCGTACTTGGACTCAATTATTTACTCTATATTTTTACCATCCCCTATATGGTCAGAAATCAATCTTTCTCAAATTGATTTTCTTTCCTTAATTATCCCTGTTAGTATCCGTTAAGTAGTAATTCCCTGATTGAAGGGAAACTACTTGTATTAATTGATTCTGATTGTGATTATTTCCATATCTGTGTTAAACTTTTACTTGTTACCTTATTTTTCTACTCATTTTTAAAGCTATAAATACCCCAATGCATTCATTAATAACACACGAACAACTGAGTTCAGATCATACACTTACACATTCAAAACTCTCTCTTTCTCTACTACTACTTGTGCTACTGCTTTGTTTAGCCGGCTAAAAGCCAAGGCTAGACTGTGGAATCCTGCTTACTTTTCTTTTGTTCACTTTGCTTCTTTGACTGGTAAGTCCTAATTTAATTTTTAAGCTCCAAAAACAACATGCTTCCTTATTTGCTTCAGCTTCTTTTATTTTTGGTCTACTTCTGCTTGTGGTTCTGTTAAGATGCATTACCAGCATTCCATAATATTCCCCTTCCCCTCTAGATTAATGCATTCCCCTTATGTATGTTTCAAGGCATACTCTGTCGATCACATACAGTGTACTTGCTATCCCAAGTCCTTATCCCTTCAATGTGCTTATATTTTCTGACTAGCCTGTGATCATGCTAGTATCAACCATTATTGTGCATATCCAATTAGTCCTAAAGATCCTTGATTGGGTTATATGTTTACAGTCAAATGTTTGTGTGTCCCAAATCCTTTGACCCCCTTGTATGACTACTGATTCTGTGTATGATCCCATCTTGGGAGTTTGAGTTTTGTTTACTACTACAACCGCATTCAAATCACCTTTGTTACTGATTACTTTCAACCCAGTTTTTAAACAAACTCTTTTTCAAATTATGTCAAGCAGTCTCACCTACTCTTATAATTTAGGTTCTTCCCCTTTTGTGTGAATCTTGCCTTGGGACCCTTGAGCTCCCTCTAAACTTGGACACATAAGAGTTGGCCCTTTCACACTGCTCTTACTCTTGCTTACGCAATATGGGTGTGAGCACTACTCGGGATCCCTTGAGGTCCTTAGGGAACTCTGACACACCTATAAATGAGAATGGCTTTGGAATAATATTGGCACTGTGTGGTTCATTACATAACTCAGATAGGAAGTCCAGATCACGCTTCCTATGGTTGTATCTTCTTATTTTTTGCATTTTCTAATGTAATTCCATCATTTGGTCTATAATAATATTTAAACAATTATGGGGTTGGCTAGTGAAAAGGGATGGGAAAATATGCATGCTATACTTGTTAAAGTGTACAAAACATGTTATTAGGTTTATATTCCAAGTTGGGAAATAGAAATCATGTTTAGGATTCATATAATGCATTAGAAACCATGTTCTTATGATTCATGTTTCCTGCTTCAACATCTCATTCATTAATCCATGCTTCGTATCCATCACTTAGAAATCTTGCTTCTAGGGCGAACAAATAAAACAGAAACTGTTACTCTAAAGCTGTCCCTTAATGATTCTGCAGCTCTTTCATCTAGTTGCCATGCCATAAGAATTTTGTCATTTACATGTGCATATTAGAAAACGTGTTCTAGGATCCTCTTTGCATTTTAAAAATTCCTAGTTAATTACTGGCTCATGAAAAGGTAGTAAGGTACTAGTTTTACATTGCAAGTTTCTAAATAACTGGTTATAATCTCTGCAACTAGAACATCATGTTTTAGGTAATAATAAGCTCCAAATTGTCTTAGCAATTTTGAATAATTACGGAATACTGCTCAAGCCTAGGAAAGCCTTAGGTAATTACTTAAATAAAACTAGAACTGCCTCTGTTTAATTATCAACTGCTACAACCAATAGACATGCCTGATTCTGACTTCTTTTCCGAGTCATGTAATGAATCTGGTTCTGAATCAAACACCTTGCCTTAGGATTTTAAAATTCAGACCTTAACTGTGTTTAAGTCGTGCTGTTTATATAAATTATTTGTGGAGGTGTACATGATCCTTCTAATTGCTTACATGTTTCCCCTTTAAATGCAGGCCTGCATGTTTTATATGTCGCCTTAGCCATTTTACCTTTAAACCTAAGAGTCTATCTTAAACCTCCCTCTTGTAGGAATTGTAGTCTCAAATTCATCTGGGACTGATAGGAATGGAACGGGTAACAACACGCAATAGAGGTCGAGATGAATCCTCACTTTAATACCTTTATGGGGTGGGAAGGATATACATGGATATGATGACCGGTGCGCCAATAACACGTGTATTCCCTCTTCTGAGGAGTGCCATACCGAGTATTGCATTGATGTGATCCATATTACAAAGAAACCTAGGACACCTTTTATATTCTCAAGCATGCTTAGATTATAGCTCTTTTCAAAACTTTACTTTTTATGTTTTCAAACACTTGAGTATTTAAATTCAAAATCCCCTATTACTTGAGCCTTATTTGTTTACTTGCTAACTGCACAAATTGACAAAAACTATCTGGTCGGGAACCACACTGGTGGATCCTAAGGGGTGTCTAACACATTGCCCTTGGGATAATTTCAAGCCTGTACCCTATCTCTGGTTACTAAACATAATTGTACTTGAACCTTACATGTGCCTTAATGCACCTTAAAATCGTTAGGTGGCGACTCTTCAAATACCCAAATTTCCAAAAGCAAATGAGTCATCACACCACAATGAATGTCAAAACCCGAACTCCCCTCCGATAGGAAAGGGGAAAATGAGGCACGACAACATTGCGACTCTGTTGGGGATTTTTAGGCTTTTACCATTTCAGATTGTTCTTGTGAATTTGTACCTCTCCCTATGTGCAATTATTTTTTAATTCCTTTGAGCATTTAATTTCTTCTTTAAAAGCAAAACTGACAGATCTCCCTTGTTTCTTTCCTTTATTGGTTTAAATTATGAAACTACTATATTTATCGCATTCTTAACGTGCAAATACATGTCAAAATGCTTTTAATTATTGCATAATCATGCTTAACATCATACTCCACTCGTGCTAAACTAATACTATAATAGCACTTTTAATGAGTGGTTGTGCTATTCCTATATCATTACCCCCTAAATTCGAAAAGGCAAATTTGCGGTAAAACTAGTCGATCAGCGGTGTAGTCGATAATTCCGTTCCTTCCCGCTTGAGTTGTCTACTCAAGGGTACTAGTCTAAAACCCCATAGAAACCTTACTCTATTCAAATTGTGCATGCATCATTGTCAAAGCTAGCTGGGTCAGTTATGTTGTCCACATAATGATCCTTTAAGATAGCCTTGTCCAAAGTCCACTGGGTTTCCCTAAAAACCAAATGGACATCATCATGTTCTGTGTATTTATTTGGAGAACTAAATGCTTCATGCTAATTGTTGATATTAAATAGTCGAGTCTGGTGGGGGAAAGGCCAAACCTTATTTGCCTTGCAGAAATATGAGGCACGAAGTCCCCAGATTCGGCATGGTCACCTACATCTACCCAAGATTGCTAAGATGGTGGAGAGACTTACACTCTAGTGACCAAAATCTCGTTAGAAAATATTTAGGAAAACTACCATCCCTCCAAGAGATCCAGCCTAATAACATGATTATAGAAGCTGCCACATTATTTTGGGATTGTGAATGGGTTGTGTTCCGCTTTGGGGACATTGAAATGACACCTTTGATGGAGGAGATAGGAGGACTATGGGTTTGTTAATGCCGGACAATCGCAAAGGAAGAGGTTTCCTTAAAATGATGGGTTTAAAGAATAATACAAAATTGACATGCCTGAAGGAATCATACATCCCTTTTGACTACCTGTATGAAAGGTACGGTCACAACAAATCTTACCATACCTACACTGACGAGTTTGCCATCACGTCCTTGGTACATGTCCACCGCAGGATTTTTGTCTTCATGCTTTGCTTCCTGGGTCTGATCGTATTTCTGATGAATTTCATACTAGGCTAGCTATGATAACCAAGACCCTAATGGAGGGGATTGGTGGGCAAGCATTCATCATTATACCCATAATCATAGCAGACATATACCGAGCCTTAGAGAAGTGTCAACAAGGAGAGAAATACTTCGAAGGCTATAATCTACTACTTTAACTTTGGCTTATGGAGCATCACCAAAAGGGAAAATACCGGCAAGAAATTCAGCGAAGGGACTGGGATGATCACATAGCTTTCAACCATCCAAAGTGAATGAATTACATCCCCAACATGTTCGCTCAGCTTGAGAATGCTAAAGGATGTGTTGAGCTATTTGACAATCTGACCGAAGAACAGGTTCAATGGATGTTTGAATGGTTTCCGACAGAGGAGTTCATCACCCGATCTAGAGGTGCACCTTTCCTGATACTAATTGGTCTAAGAGGAACTTACCCTTACATCCTTCTTCAAGTTATGAGGCAGGCTGATAGGAAGCAAGTCATACCCAGGGTTGACAAGATGAGCCACTTTCAAGCCGACTTCCACAAAAATAATAGTCCCTATAAGTGCCAATGCCAACCCATATGGCATTGCAAGATCGTAATGGGTAAAGACACCATCGAGCCAGACAGATATCATGCCAAATTGTACTTCTATCTATTCAGGTTTGTTAGAAGACAATCATGATGGTTTGGGCCAGCCAGGGTTTGTTCGAGGTCATAGAATTATAGATGAAAAGGCCGAGGCACAAGTCAGGTACAACCAGCTGCGCAAGAGTATCCGTGAGTGTGAGAGCGAACACTGCGAGATACAAGAGTCCAACCAGAAGCCGATTGAGGAATGGAAAGACATGGCTACCAACGCCAATAAGAGGCTGGGATACTTGGAGCGATCATGTAGCTCTTTGTGCAAGTGAGGGACGGTGGGGTCACCCTGTGGCACATTGGCTCTACTTTTCCACGCGGAGGACGTGTCAGCCATCTCGTTAAGAATGGCACAAGCCTTATCATAAGTCAACTTCATGAAATTACCCCCAGCAAGTTGGTTCACTATGCATTGATTTGTGGTGTTGATGCCCCGATAGAAAGTCTATTGCATCATTGCCTCAATCATATCATTATTGGGGCATTCGTTTACCATGGTTCTATATCTCTCCCAAATCTCGTGTAATGGTTCGGTGGGCTCCTACTTGAAATCTAAGATCTCATCCCTTAATGCTGCCATGTCTCCGGTGAGAAAAACTTTGCAATGAACTTATCCGCCAACTCATCCCAAGTAGCGATGGAATGGTTGGGAAGTCGCTCAAGCCAATCCAATGACTTCCCTCTAAGTGAGAAAGGAAATAGTCTCAACCGAAGTGCATCTTTTGACACATTAGTTTTCTTGCTCCCCAACAGGCACCCACGAAACCCTTGAGGTACAAAAGGCACCTCGTCATCTCCGACATCATCTACCTCCTCCCCCGCAATCACATTTCCAAGAGGGTCATTGTTGTTTGCTGCCATTTTGCACCTAAAGTTGTGACACACACAAACTAGTAACGCAGAAGGAAAGAAGAACAATACACAAAACTAATTAGATAGACAGCCAAAACCGGTAGCTCCCCAGCAATGGCGACGAAAAGTGATCGAAGCCAACACAATACCACTATAAAGTAGTGAGAGTGGTCAAAGTAGCTTTTATCCGAGAAGGTCGGGATTGATTTCCTCAGGGAGCTAGAGATGGGAATTGGGTTCCTATCTAAATTGGAGATGCATAATTGCTCTTAATTGCTCTTCTAATCATCATTGGTCTTTTGATAACTTCTAATTTAATTCTAATAATATGCTAAATTAAACTAAGAGTGAAATACTTGAAGGTTGTCTAAATGGTAAAAAGGGAATTAGGGAGGTGACTTTCTCCGAGGTGGACACTTGGCGGGTTCTCGAGTCTAAGGCAAGATTGTCATGTTGGGGATTACGATATAATCAATGCACGATACTTCTCACTCTATACCTCTCGGTAGTTTGAGCGATTTTGCCCTAATTGACTTTCTCAAGACTAATTTTGTATGATAATTTGTGCAAGCAATTTAGGTTCAAGTCGGGTATTACTATCTCTAGGTTTAATCCTTTAATTGGGGCTATCAATCTCTTGAATACGCCCCAATTCCTTCTTGGACTAATTTTCCTAGACTCAAGTTCTCTTTCTCAAGAAGAACCCAAGTCAAATAAGCATAAATTAGTGTTTGCAACCACTAATTAAAAATTGAAACCATAAATTAGTCCAAATATCAAACACTCATAGACATTTAAGCCTTAAAACACAAGACCCATCAAATACCCACACTAAGGTTGAGCCGCAACCTTAGCTAATGGGTATAGCTACTCATGCTAATAGAAAAAAACTGATAAATAGATGAAGAAAATCCCATAATATTTAATTACAAACTAATACTTGAAGATTCAACGATAAAAGTACTCTAAATTACTCAAAATGGTTAAAGAACATTGTTCACGAGCGCAGCTGAGCGTTAAAACACAGATGATGACCTAAAAATGGGAAAAGAAACTATTTATACTAGGCCGAATTTCCTGGACAAAAATACCCCTACGGGGGTAGTGCAGACCGCACAAAATCGAGTGCGATGGCAGTGAGGCTTCTTAACTAAAAAATTTGCTCTCTAAACTTGGCCACCACAGGCCGCACAAAATGCACCGCGGCTGCGGTGGCTTCTGTTGCGGTCAGCACAAAATAGGATCATCAACCGCATTGGAATTAAGCTCCAATTCTTCAACTCTCTGAACTCCAGCAATGTGGACCGCACAATATTGAGTGCGGCCGTAGGGAGTCTATCGCGGTCCGTATGAAATGTTGTGCGGCTGCAGTGCTTGATCTTCTCAAAATGCACCTCTCTGAACCTCATCACTGTGGACCACACTAAATGGTTTACGGCCGCAGTGGACCTGCTTCACTGTGCTTGGACTTGTTCTTCGTACTTGTGCATGTTTCACTCTTTTTTGCGCTGATGTTGACTAATCGTCACCTTCTTGACCAAACCCTGCAAACAAGTATAACATGTAAGCCTTTGGGACTATTTTGTACACATTTTTAATCAAACCTCAAGTAAGAAGGAATGTAAAATACATCATAATCCCTAGTTATCAATCCACAATCACCCAAATGGCATCTAACTTCCTCAAAGTCCGTGGGAGTCCAACTATGAAGTCCATGGTGATCATGTACCACTTCCACTTTGGAATCTCTATCTACTGAAGCAACCCACCCGCTCTTTGGTGCTCATACTTCACCTACTGAAAATTGAGGCATCGAGCTACAAACCCAACTATATTTTTCTTCATCTGCCTCCACCAATAGTGTTGCCTCAAATCTTGGTACATCTTCACGGCACCCGGATGAATGGAATACCGCGATCTATAAGTCTCCTCTAGAATCAACTCCCGAAGCCCATCAACATTAGGCACACAAACCTAACTCTGCATCTTCAATACCTCATCATCACCAATAGTCACATCTCTAGAATCGCCATGCAAGACCTTGTCCATGAGGACAAGTAAATAAGGGTCATCAAACTGACGCTCTCATATACGATCAAACAAGGAAGACCGAGAGACCACGCAAGCTAGAACTCGACTGGGCTTCGAAAGATCCAATCTCACAACTGGTTGGCTAAGGCCTGAACATCCATTGACATGATCCTCTCTACTTCTGGTAAAAATGCTAAACTCCCCAAACTCTCTTCCTAATGGCTCAAAGCATCGACCACCATATTGGCCTTGCCCGGGTGATACAAGATAGTGATATCATAGTTCTTCAGCAGCTCTAGCCATCTCCTCTAGTGCAAATTAAAGACCTTCTACTTGAACAGATGCTACAAACTCTGATGATTAGTATAAATATCACAAGGCACACCATACAAATAATGACGCCAGATCTTCAAGGTATGGACAATAGCAGCTGACTCAAGATCATGGACAGGATAATTTTTCTCATGTACCTTTAATTGTCTGGACGCGTAGGCAATTACCGTACTGTCCTGCATTAATAGTGCTCCAACGCCAATCCTCGAGGCATTACAATAGACAGTATAAGACCCCGAACCTATAGGCAATATCAAAACTGGGGCTGTAGACAAAGTTGTCTTGAGCTTCTGAAAGCTTGCCTCACACTCTTCGGTCTAGTGGAATAGAGCACCGTTCTGGGTCAGCCTCGTTATAGGTGCTGCAATAGATAAAAACCCCTCAACAAATCAACGATAGTATCCCGCCAAGCCAAGAAAACTGCAGATCTCCGTACCTGAGGACGGTCTGGGACAACTCTGCATTGCTTCCACTTTCTTAGGATCCACCTTTATCCCTTCACTAGAAACCATGTGACCTAAGAATGCCATGGAATCCAACTAAAACTTACATTTTGAGAACTTAGCATACAACTTCTTCTATCTCAAAGTCTGGAGCACTGTCCTCATGTGCTACTCATGATCTTCCCGACTCCGTTCTCATGGTACAGTATGTAGGGTGATGACAACCCAAAAGGCAAGAACTTCAAGGGAACAACCACTACTCTAAATGGCCAGTCTAAAGAGCCAATTGTGGTAGTGGCTCCTACTCAGCCTACCTCCACCTCCGCAAATATTCCTCCTGGCCCATCCACTTCAGCAGATCTCGAGATACCCTCTTCCCGAGCCTACCCAGTGACTGCGCACCGATTGAGCCAGGCTCTTCTCAGCATCAACAATTAGATGCAGACAGCTTCTTCTAAGTTGTCTGTCCTCACCACTACAGTAGTAGCTTAGTCAGCACCTCCACCTCCACAGGTCCTAAAGTCTATTAAGGATGCCCTCAAAGAGGTTCTAGAAAACCAAAAGAATATCCTTGAGATTCAGAAGAAGCTTACTAAAGTGGTAGATGCCCATGGGAAAGCTCTCAAGGACCTTGCTAAGGAGGCCAAGAAAATGAGAAAGACTCGGGCTTCCAAGGAGTTCGTGAAGGAGTTGAGGGTTGAGGTTGACAGATTGAAAAAAGATCATCTACCTTTGGATTTATTGTTATAGGACCCGGTACCAGCAACTCATCCCCCGCCTGAGCAGTCCTAGAGGCCTCCCAAGAGGAAGAGGATGATTCCCCAAGGACGATGCAATCATCCAGTTGGCAGATGCACCTCAGGAGCCTGTCCAGGTCCATTCCTAGGTCTCAGCAGAAGAGTAGTAGGCCATAGGGAACCAGCCTGAGGTTCCCAAGCATATTGAGGACTGGGCCACTCAGGAGCCCATGCAGATAGACAGACCATAGAGAGTCTCTATATCATTTTCCCTTTTTCCTTTTGGTGCTTATTTAGTTTAGGTGGCATTGGGGATAATGCCAGTTTTCATTTGAGGGGATAGGCCCTACTTTTTTTGGATTTGGATGATTGTATATATTTCATAGTTTTTATGCATTCTTTATTTTTCATTTTTGGTTTGTATATAATTTTAACATTTCGTCACATTTCTCGTACTTTTATTTTACTTTGGGTTTGTATATAAAGTTATGTTACATTGTACATATTCATCCCATCTATTGTATATTTGATTAAATCCCCTCTTGTATATATTCATTTTACTTTCCGCAATTTTTCGTTCTTAGCTTCTTATTTATGTTCGTAGCTTCTTGTTTTGAACGTCTGCAATAAGCCTTTGATTTTCTTAATGCCACTGGTCTTTCCAAAGGTGGAGTTTTTATAAATCGAGTGGCTCTTCCCAATAATGGATGGTGTGACAATCTTCTTAAGGGTTTGAGTCTATTTTCCCTTTTGCCTTTTAGTAGTTAGTGGTTTAGGGTGCCTCAAGAAAAGCTTCACTTGGGCCTAGCACATTTGCCTTTGATCTCATGGTCAAAAACAAATTGTTGTGTTTAGGATGGTGAAAGTCATGACCCTGAGACTCCTATGTTGACCGATAATCATCAAGTGGTTTTTTGGGACCATTGTGTGCTCAAATATTATCTAAGGTCGTTGTAGGCCCCCGACTCTATGTCTTTAGCAATCCCATAGCGTGTATGGTGAGAAATTACATTGCAAGTCCAAGTCCCGAGCCATTGGTCTAGAACTTGCCCTGAATATTTGTTGAGGAAACATCCTAAGTGAATTTTGACTTAAGACATGATTATAGGCTCTCCTTGTCCAAATGATAGCTTAAACACTTCCATATCCTACCAAAGATAAAATCCCTAGTCAACCCTTTTGAGCCTTAAACCTTTTTCCTTCAAGAACATGATACAAGACTTTACCCATTCTAAAAGATACCATCTCTTGGCACCCGATCTTTCCTTAGCACATGGCAAAAGTATAAGTTTGGAGGGAGAGACGAGTATCGCAACAAATTGGTAAAGAGGTACAAAATGAAGCAAAGGAAAAGCAATGAGAAAGAAAGAAAAGCAAAAAGACAAAAATAATACTCAATGTGGAAATGAATAAAAAGGGATTCAAGAAAAGAAAAGATTGAAAGGTGTGGAAAATGTAGAAAGGAAAAAAAATTGAAATGTGTAAAAAAGAGTGACAGTGTGTCTCTTTTACCCCTTGAAAGAAGTGAAAAGACTCAAAGAGTCAAGTGAATCTGTGAAAAATGAAACAAAAAAGTGCTTAAGGGAAGATGGAACCTACTTAGACCAAACATTGCCCATCCGGAACCAAAAGCCTTCACTATGTCTCCACAAAAGCCCTATATGATCTCTAGTTGAATGAAACTTACATTAGTGGTGACTCACATAAGGGGCAAGCATATGGTACTTAGTGCCGGACTTGTGATCTTTCTTTTGAAAGTGATAAGTGAAGTTAATATTAACCTCGTTATGAGTGCCACTATTCTAAAGATGAGGTCTGCTTAAGGAAAGCTGAGGATGTGTGAGTTTAGGTTCCACAATGACTAAAGCAATAGAAAGAGTCCTTTGATGTGTTGAGTCAACTCTTGATGCTTTTGTGTTGCACTTGATCCATGGTGTTTAAAAGAGTAAATGTTGTTAATGATTCATGTGTATTGAGGGCAATTGTTAGTCCCAATTGATGCTAGATGAGGTCACTTTAGGATAGCTGAATTGTCTTGGGTTTTCTCTTAAGGGGTGGGTCTTGTTTTGTTTGCTTGAGGACAAGCAAAAGCTTAAGTTTGGAATAGTTGATAACTAGGGATTTTGATACATTTTATTCTCCTTCTTGCTTATGTTTTGATTAGATATTAGTACCAAATAGTCCCAAAAGGCTCACAAGTTGTGCTTGATTGCAGGTTTGATCAACAAAGTGATAAGATGTCAAGGGTTAGCTCAAAAAGAAGTGAAACTTGTACAAGTACCAAGACAAGACAAAGCTCAGGCAAAACAGGGCCGATACGGCCGCACACCATTTTGTGCGGTCCGCACAAGTGAGGTTCAGAGAGGTTGATTTCCAGGCCAACAAGAAATGCAATCGCATGGGATTTACTGCGGTCCGCATTGGAGTCACCGCGGCCGCACTCGATTTAGTGTGGTCCACAGAGCCAAGAATCAGAGAAGTGCCAGTTTTGAGTTTGAAGCCCAATATGGTCCGCGCTCCATTTCATGTGTACCGCACTAGAAGACACCGCGGCCGCATTCCATTTTATGCGGTCCGCATTGCCCAAGTTCAGAGAGCTACTTATTCAAGTTCAGAGCCCTAGTGTGGCCGGACGTGATTTTATGCGGTCCGCACTAATCCTGCAGGGGTATTTTTGTGCAGACTTTTTAGCTTTGTATAAATAGCTTCTTTTCCATTTTTAGGTTAAGCAGATAGTTAGTACCGAAATCTACGCTCATGGATTCGAATATTTTAGCTGTTTTGAGTAATTTTAGCTTCATTTCAACATTGAATATTCTAGTTTAATTTAGCAATTAATTAATATGAGTTCTTCTTCATCTATTTCTTTGTTTTTCTCTCTAATTATGAGTAGCTAGACCCATCAGCTAGGGATGTGGCTCAACCCTAGTGTGGGCAATTGACGAGTCTTATATTTTAGAGCTTGATTGACTATGGGTGTTTGATATTTGGGCTAATTCCATATTTTATTGCTAAATTAGTTGTTGAGAACACTAGTTTGTGTTTAGTTGACTTTTGCTCTTCTTGAGAAAGAGAGACTATGTCTCTTGAATTTGTCCAACAAGGAATTGGGGCGCACTCAAGAGAATTGATAGTCCCAATAAAAGGGTTAAACCGAGAGATCGTAATAATTGACTTGATCCTCAATTGCTTGGGCAAATTTGCATACCTAATTGGTCTTGAGAAAGTCAATTCGGGCAAAATCACTCGAACTACCGCAAGGTATAAAGTGAGTAGAATCGAGCAATGGCTATATCATACTCCCCAAATGTGTCAATCTAGCTTTAGATTCAAGATTGTGTCAATTGACCACCTAGGAGAAAGTCACTACCCTAGTGTCCTTTAATCATTTGAACAAATCGCAATAGTTCAATCCTAGCTTATAGTAATTTAATTTAGCATTGTAGTTTATAAAATTAGAATCATAATTAAATCCCAAAAATGTGTAGATGTGCAATTTGGAGCAAATACACAACTCCACTTTAGATAGACACCCAACTCCAATATCTAGCTCTCTGTGGAATTCGATCCCGACCCTAAATCGGGTAAAAGCTGCTTCAACCTCTCTCGCCACTTAATAGTAGTGCAGGGTTGGCTTCGATCACTTTTTAGCATCATTGCCAGAATAATGTCCCGACTCTCGAGACCTCTTGGCCTTCCTCTCCTCTCTACCCTAGCATGCATAACCTCAATCCTCCTAGCAATGCTCACCATCTGCTAATGATAAATATCCATCTCCAACTCATGATCCATACTATACCTGATGCTAGGAATAAGCCCCTCAATAAACCGGCGAACCCTCACTGAAACAGTAAAAACCAAGGATGGTACATGCCTAGCCAAGCTGGTGTATCGGATAGCATACTCCGAGATAATCATAGTACCCTAGCGCAAATGCTCAAACTCTGTGCGCATGCATCCCTGAGACTGAAGAACATACTCTCTCAAAAACATATCTGAAAACTGTGTCCAAGTCAGGGAAGCTGCCTCATCTAGACTGTCTAACTCATAAGTACGACACCACTCACAAGCGGCTCATCGAAGCTGGAAAGTAGTGAAGGAAACCTCGCTCAATCTTGAAATACCTATGGTACGGAGAATACGGTAGCACTTATCTAGAAATCCCAAAGCATCATCTGATGCTAGACCACTGAATACAGGAGCCTTGTACTTCTTGAACCTCTCAAGCCTCCTCTACTCATCCTCGTAAGTCGCTGCCCTATCCTCTGGCTAATCTGGGACTGCAAACTGTACAGGAATAATCTCTGGGACATGGTCCACATGCACTCGCTGATCAGGGGTACGGGTGGCGGGAGTCTGTGCTCTTCCGCCAACCTGGGATGTAGCTGCATCAAGGGAAGCAACCCTGCCTGAGACAAAGTGATGTACATGCTCATAAACTATGCCAAAGTCTCTTGAAGTGTTGGAGTAGTAGTAGTAGTAGTAGTAGTAGTAGTAGTAGTAGTAGTAGTAGGCGTATCCGGTGCCTGGGCTTTGGCTGGAACTGCTGGCAGCTCGCACGGGTGCTCTGGCTGCATCGCGTGGACGTCCTCGGCCTCTACCCTGGCCCTGGCCTCTGATGACTGCAATAAAGGGCGTGGGTTCCCGATCATCTCGGGTAGCATGTGTCCTCACCATCTATAAGAGAATAGAAGACAGAAGTTTAGAGTTGTGATATCAAAATCTCGCATGACAAGGAAATCAAATGAAGTGAATTTTCCTAACAGTTACAAAGCCTCTCGTAGATAAGTATAGACGTCTCCATACCGATCCGTAAGACTCTAATAAACTGCTTGTGATTCATGACTCCTATAAACCTAGAGCTCTGATACCAACTTGTCAAGACCCCAGTTCTTCCTCTGTGAACTATCGTGACGGCACCTATTCTCTACGACTAGGTAAGCCTAACAAATGTGGAAAAAGAAACAATTGCAAAAAGAAAGTAAATAGAAACCGAGATAACAAAATTGAACAGTGTTTAAGATGTTGCCTGGAATATAACAGTACAAGAATCTCAACCTAAAACACCCAAAATCCTAAACCCCATGAATCACAAGCTAAGAGATTACATAAAAGCTCTAACTCCAGAAATGTCTATCAACAAAAAAATACAGAAGGGCTATACTAGTACTGAGAATAGAAGGGGACTCTTAGGTCTGCGGACGCGGCAGATAACCTCGAAGTTTCTACAAAAGTGCCTCGCCTCAAGTGTGATAAGACTGAGTGGAAGTACTTGGATCTACACATGGAAAACATGCGTCGAAAGGGCATGAGTACACCACAACAGTACTCAGTAAGTGCCAAGCCTAACCTCGGTCGGGTAGTGACGAGCAAAGTTAGGGCTCTACTAAGGTTTAATGAAATACAAGGTGTAACAATATAGAATAAAATAGTATATTTAAGTGCAACAGTAAGAAAAAACACAGGATATAAAGAGTAACAACAACTATAACATAGATAAATAATCACGGAAAGGAATACATCTCAACACGGAGATAACAGCCGGGGATCTCCCAGGATAATGTCATGTAGTCCCAAATGTAAATTCCAGTGGATCTCCCAAGATACCGTCCCATAGTCCAAATATATATATATATATATATATATATATATATATATATAAG